>SJYV01050219.1:915099-947808 GCA_006410875.1 Neotragus pygmaeus
TCCCACAGAGTCCAAAAGACTGTTCGATACATCTGTGTCTCTTTTGCTGTCTTTCATACAGGGTTATCATTACCATCTTTCTAAATTCCATATATATGCGTTAGTATACTGCATTGGTGTTTTTCTTTCTGGCTTACTTCACTCTATATAGTAGGCTCCAGTTTCATCCACCTCATTAGAACTGATTCAAATGTATTCTTTTTAATGGCTGACTAATACTCCATTGTGTATATGTACCACAACTTTCTTATCCATTCATCTGCTGATGGACATCTAGGTTGCTTCCATGTCCTGGCTATTATAAACAGTGTGCAGCAAACATTTTCATTGCATAACTAATTAGCCATAAGGCAATTTTGCCATAAAAGTTAAAATAATGAAAAAAGAGAGTCATTAAAATGGAAATAATGAAACATGAGAAAGGAACAAGAAAACTAAAAAGAATTTGTTGCAAAACACAAAATATTTGAATACACTTAAAACATGTGTAGATTCATGGCAATATTGTGAAAATAACTGATTTTATTTTGTGAGTTGTACCTAAGCACTTGTCTTCAAATCTTTTATTGATAATAAAATCTTCAAAAAAAGATTTTTTTTGCTTGTTGATTCATCTCCTCATTCAGCATCACACTCTCTTTCTTCATCAAGAGGAGTCTCGATTTCCAAGTACTAGGATTCATATTGGTAATTGAAATTTGTGCCATGTTGTAAAAGCTTCTATCCCTTATTTGTTCTTGGCATACTGTCACAGGTCCATTGGTAGATGTTCCAAAGTTCTATGGGAAATGTGGGTTCAATTCTCTGTCAGCTCAATAAAGCCATCAATAATGTCTCTAACCAAAGACATGCTAACACATTCCAACCAGTTGAAACCAAACTGTCAAACCAGACTGTCAGCCAGTTATTTTATCTTTCATAGCAAAATTGCCTTACAGCCAATAAGTTATATGGTGAAAATGCTTGTGGCAAAGATGTCTACAGCAAAGACGCTTACAGCAAAAATACCCAGAATCATAAAGGAGTCCTTATGACTGATAGCATGAAAGATGTTCCATTCAGACCCTTGCCCCTCCTCTCTAAAAATATCAATTCTCATTAAGGGCAACAATCACCTCCATGTTACTAGATCCAATTTTCATTTTTATTCCTCATCATATTTGGTGTTCCCATAGCAAGTCAATACTGATGATCGCATCTTTTGTTTTTAAATAATCACTTCTCTTTTCTTTCGTACCTCATGTTTCTGATTTTTCTCTTACTTCTCTGGCTGGTTCTTCTCAGGCTCCTCTGAAGACTGGGTCCCCTCAAGTCTTTCCTCAACTTGATTCCTCCTGTCTTCAGTCTCTCCCAAACACTCTTCACATGTACCACAGCACCAATCACTCTTCAAACACCAATGCTCTCAAATGACATCTCAGTCTCTAGAACTCTTTTCTCAGCTCCCATGTAACTAAAACTGATCATACAATTGTTTCTCTAAATCTCTACCTTCATTGCACAAAGTCTAGGAGACCTATTCTCTCTCCCTGCTCTACACATAATGCATCACCATGACCATAAATCTTACTGCCTTAATGGCTCTTGAAGGCTTTGATTTCTTTCCACCTCCACAGCCACCACTTTAGTCCAAGGTACTCCCATCTTTAGCCTGGATTCTCACAATAGCCAGATCTACACACTCTGATCCATTCTCGCTCCCTCTAATATATTCTCCATGATGCAACCAGTATAACCTTCTCAAATCACAAATCTGAGAAGAAACTTCTTAGAGAATTCAGTACCAATCAAGCTTCAAACCATTTGACACCCACTGGGCAATAAACTCCTCCATTCTCCAGCTAAGACAGTTGGGAACAGTCAAACTTAGCTGACACCCTCCTTGATCATACTGTGCTTCGGCAAGGCCACTGCTATCCCGTCACAGAGACAGTGGTTTGAAGTTCATGTTGAGATTCTACCTCTCCTCCAACCGTTTTTGCACTGGCACTCTTCAGAAATTTTTTCTGAAAGAAAGTATCCCTCTCTTCAGTTCAGTTCAGTTCGGTTCAGTCACTCAGTCGTGTCCGACTCTTTGTGACCCCATGAGTCGCAGCACACCAGGCCTCCCTGTTCATCACCATCTCCCGGAGTTCACTCAGACTCACGTCCATCGAGTCCGTGAAGCCATCCAGCCATCTCATCCTCGGTCGTCCCCTTCTCCTCCTGCCCCCAATCCCTCCCAGCATCAGAGCCTTTTCCAATGAGTCAACTCTTCGCATGAGGTGGCCAAAGTACTTGAGTTTCAGCTTCAGCATCATTCCTTCCAAAGGACACCCAGGACTGATCTCCTTTCTCCCTCTCTTACCCTCATCCTTACTTTGAAAGCTGGCTTCTAACCAGGTCATCCATTTTGTAGCAAACTTTTCAAAAATAATTGAAAAGTTTGATCCCAACTTTCTAGAGCCTGCACATGTTCAGACAGCAGGAAGAACAAAGTCACCAACTTTTACATAGCCCAGCTAATCATGGAAATGTGTCCAGGCTTCATAACTTATTTTAATTTTTTTCTCGGCAGAGTAATGTAAAATTAAAATGGGTAAAGATATTTAGTATTTAATAGAAAGCTTTAAAAAGAAACCTGCTGTCATTGCTATGTATCTTGATGCAAACAAAGATTATGATGATAATAAAAAGGATACAGAAGATACTTGGCATTCAAAGAAAAACAAAACAGAAATCTGATGATGTAACCTCTTGTTTAAAAGTATTCAAAGCTTGTACATTGCTCTTAGAACAAAAGCAAATTCCTTACAACTCTGAGGCTCCACAGAGACTAGAATCTTCTAACTCCCATTCTCTTCTGCACCACCACCAGCCCTTACTCCCTGGGCTCCAGCCACTCTCTCTTCAATTGCTTGAATGCACCAAGCTGCCACCTCCTATAGGTGCTATTTGCTCTCCCCTCCTGTACACTTAGTTAACGTGTGTTCATTCTTCAGTTGTCAACCTATAGCCTGCTTTGTCAAGGAAGGCTTTCCTGATGTTGAAGACTCTGATCTCACACTGCCATGTACTTACTTCTCCTTCATGGCACTTATCACAATTGTGGTTTTATGTTTATTACTAAGATTCGTTGAGTAACGTCAGCCTCCCACTCTAGACTGTAGGGCAGACTGTAACTTTTGTCATGTATTATATTCTCAGCACCTGGCCCTGCCAGACGCTCAATAAACACTTGTAGAATAAATGAGGAGATAAACAAGAAAGATTAGCTGAGAATTCATTAATGCGGACTCTGTAATAAATAACACACAGAATGCTAACAAATAATATGGCCACAGAAAGAGGTGTGAACTCATAAACCACCAAGCATCCAATACTATGCATGGCTCTGGGGTGGCCTAACTGCCCATTTCTCCTCACTAGAATGTCATAGAAATCCATAGATGGGTGGGTGCGGGGAGATACTCTTACTCAGATATTTGTCTTATTGTCTGGTCCTAAGTCTTTCACAGATCCAGTCCCTCCTATTTCTCAGCTGTTCAATTCACATGCCAGGATGTCCCCACAGGCTGCTCACCTCTTTGGACCAGTCCCTTGAACTAATCAGAGATTAAAAAAAAACACTCAGCAGCATGGTAGTCAGGGCCCCTCGTGATCCAGCAGTAACATGTACAGCACTCTGTCTGTCAGTCAGTCATACTCCTCAAACACAGCATTCTAGCCCCACTTATCTACTCTAAATTCTCCAAGCATGCCATAGTGGCTCTCCTCCCAGGTTTTGCACAGGCCATTGCCTCTCTCCATGATGCTCTTCCCAACGCCCCCTTCATCCTTCACACCTCTACGTGCCTGCCACCTTCTTCTGACAAACTTTGCTGCCCCAGTGAGGTTTGACTAGGGGCTTCACCTTTGCAGATAATGACCCACTAGGCTTCCCTGTTCACAGGGTGCCTTGCAGTACAGTGGTTTTGCCTGTGTCCTTTCAGGTCTTCCTCACTAGTCTGCAAGAACAGAGGCTGAGCCTTTCTCAGTTGCATCATCAGAGCTCAGCAGAGGGTTAGAGACTAGTAGGTAATTAGCAAATACTCCTTGAGTAGCTGCAGAGAAGCCTCAGATTCTATTTATGCAACAGGTCAGAGTTCAGTCAGTACCAGAGTTCTGTAACTCAAAGCAATTCTTGTTTCCTTTGCTTTTGCATAGATTCAGTGCCACTGTAGAAACCCTGCAATGCATTGCTTCCCTACTGTTCACTTGGCAACAATACCTACTGTAAATATTGCCTTCTGTGTAGTACTGAGTACAAGGCATTTTGTAGGCATCTCTATATTTTGACAGGAAGGAAATAATTCTGCCAGGATCAGTACAATTCAAAATAATCCCCCTCCTTGCTAGCCTAAGATTTGTACCTTAGCACTCTCAAAAGTGTGTTACAAGAAACATTATTATCTAGGATGTTAATTGATATTATGCAAAAAAGAACTATTCCAAAGTAACCTATGTTTGAAAAACACTAGATAAAACAAAGTTAGATGAGGGTCTTTACTGTAGGACTTCTCAGAGCCTGTGACAAGTTAGTCTACATCGTGAATTTCCAAAAGGAAGATCTAGTTCACAACCATTACCCAAATATATTAAACCTTAGAGCTCCAAACCCACCCTTTTTGTGCATTTTTGGGGAGAGAGACTGGTCTTCTATGGAACTCACTTTGAGAAATGCTGCTTTATGAATACTTTCCATTAATATATCTTATTAAAAAAAGAAAAACATTTCCTCAGCTTAAAGACTGCTGCTTATATGGCATTGTACTGTGCATCAGTGTTATGTCCACTCATACATGCAAGTGACATTCATGGTCCCTTCTTTGTGCAAGAATGCACATAGCTGAGGAAGTACTGCTTAGCACAGCTCTGCCTCCAAGGGAGCTTGTTCACAAGACAGAATAAGAAAACGCCTACAACCTAAACCACTAGGCATGGTGCACCAAGAAGCAGTCCACGTCCTTCCATTGAACAGAGCCAAAGAGGTAGAACACAGATTTCCCAACTGCTCTTCCCAACTGATGCTCAATATCTGTAAAAAATGACCTTACCCTTGATGTTGCTCCTTGAAGGCAAATTTTATATTCAACTACTTTGTTCTAAGCAGATACTTGCTACACAGTCTCAGTTCAGTCGCTCAGTCATGTCCAGCTCTTTGTAACCCCATGGACCACAGCATGTCAGGCCTCCCTGTCCATAACCAACTCCTGGAGTTTATCCAAACTCATGTCCATTGAGTCGGTGATGCCATTCAACCGTCTCATCCTCTGTCATCCCCTTCTCCTGCCTTCAATCTTTCCCAGCATCAGGGTCTTTTCCAATNTCTCCCACTTTTTAAGATTTTTGACTCAGCAATTCAGAGAATGTAAGAAATCTGAAATTTTTAAAATATTCTCTGTATATCCCTGTTCATAGCAACATTACTCACACAGCAGCAGCCAAAAAGCGGAAGCAACCCAAGCATCCACTGATGATGAAAAGATAAACAAAATGTGGTATGCACACATAAGGGAATATCATTCACCCCTAAAGAAGAATGCAATCCTAATATATGATATAACATGGATGAAATTTGAGGTCATTATGCTAATAATAAAATAAGTCAGTCAAAAAAGACAAATATTATATGATTCCACTTATATGAGGTACATAGAACAGTCAAATCCATTGAGAGAGAAAACTGAATTATGGTTGCCAGGGGCTGGCGGAAGGAGATAATGGAGTGTTATTGTTTAATGGGTACAGAGTTTTAGCTATTAAAGTGAGGAAAGTTTTATAGATGGATGGTGGTGATGGTTGCACAACAATGTGAATGTATTTAATACCAGTGAACTATACACTTAAAATAGTTAAGATGGAAATTTTTTTGTTATATGTATTTTACTATAATTTTTTAAACGACTAAGATGGTAAATTTTATGTATATTTATCCACAATTCAAATATAATTCTCTAGATATGGGAAATGCTGTGCTCAGTAATTTCTATTGGCTCTTTATTCTCCTTTACTATTTTACTCATATGTTTCTTTGAATAAATATTTATGAACATCTGCTATGCACCAGACATCATTTCAAATCTTGGAGAAATAGCCATGATTCTCTCCCTGCTCTGAGAGAGCCCTAATTCTACTGTCTATGATATTGTATTTGCAAGAGTTAGGCCTCCCCTGGGAGCTCAGACAGTAAAGAATCTGCCTGCAATGTGGGAGACCTGGGTTTGATCCCTGGATTGGGAAGATCCCCTGGAGGAGGACATGACAACCCACTCTAGTACTCTTGCCTGGAGAATCCCCATGGACAAAGGAGCCTGCCAGGCTACAGTCCATGGGGTCACAAACANAGTATTGTAAAGTTAAAAAATTAAAAAATTAAAAATAAATAAATAAAGAAAAGAATACTGGATCGGGTTGCCATTTCCTACTCTGGGGTATCTTGCTGACCCAAGGTTCAAACCTGCATCTCTGGCGTCTCCTGGATTGGCAGGCAGATTCTTTACCACTGAGCCACCAGGGAAGTTCTGGGATCAATCAATTTCTAGACCTGTCATAAAAAAGTACCACAAACTGGGTAGCTTAAAAAACAAAAACATTGTCCCACAGGTCTGGAGACTAAAAGTCTAAGGTCAAGGGCTTAGCAGGCTTGGATCCCTCTAAGAGCTGTGAGGGAAGGCTCTGCTCCAGGCCCCTCCCCTTGGCTTATCCGTGGCCATCTTCAAGTTCATATGGGGTTCTCTCCATATCCGTGTCTGTGTCCAAATTTCCCCTTTTCCTAAGAACACTAATCAGGTTGGATTAGGACCCTATTGCTTATTTTAACTTGATTACTTCTAGTAAAAAAAAACCCTATCTCCAAATAAAGTCAGTACATTCTGGAGTGTTATGGCTTAGGACTTGAACCTGGAATTGGGGGAGGAGGTTACAATTCAAGCCATCACACTGAGAGAGAACATTTTTTAAGCCCTTGGCATAACGAGCATTCAAAAATTGATTCCTGATTTTCCCAGTCCTGGCACTGCTATTGTCCACCATAAACTCCGGGTAAGTTACCTAATCTCTTTGAGTATGTGGTCCATGCCTATGAAGAGAAGTGGCTAGGATCATGGATTTTAAAGGTTTCCTTAATACTCTCTGCTGCTATACTTTGTTGATGCCTTTTTCTGTTCTAATACAAATATTTTGCATTTTATAACTTCTACCAGGACAGTCTGTTTTTCCTTTCTTCCTTCCTTCCATCTTTCCACTTTTCCTTCCCTTCTTTATACCTACAGGCATCTCTGCCAATCAATTTGAATGCATTTTTAATAACACTGTAACTTTAGTTTACTCACATTATTAGGGGGAAAGATGGACCTCATTAGTTGAGTTAATCTCTCCCAAAAAACCATGGGATAAAAGAAAACATGTTTAAGATTTTTCAGATGTGCTTATAAAATCCAAAATAGTCAGCCATTCCTAGGAAGCAAGTTAAAATGCCCCTGTCCTTCCTGGAAGTTTCTAGTGTTCCAGAAACCAAATGACTGAGAGAATCATACAATTAAAAAAAAATTTTTTTTATGTGTACCATTTTGAAAGTCTTTATTGAATTTGTTACAATATTGTTTTTTTTTTAAATGGAGAAAAATTGCTTTACAATGTCGTGTTGGTTTCTGCCATACAATACAAATCAGCCATAATTATATATATATATATCACCTCCCTATTCAGCCTCCCTCCCCTCACCTATTCCCACCCCTCTAGGTCATCACAGAGTACTGTGCTGGGGTCCCTGTGTTATTTGGCAATTCAGCAACTATTTTACACATGGTAGTGTATATATGTCGATCCTATTTTCTCCATTTGTCCCACTCTCTCCTGCCTGCACTGTATTCACAAGTCCATTTTCTACATCTTGTCTTCATCACTTCCCTGCAGGCAGATTCATCAATACCATTTTTCTAGACTCCATATATATGCATTAATGTGCATGTGTTTATGTTCCATCATGTCCAACTCTTTGGGACACCATGGCCTGTAGCCTGCCCTGCTCCTCTGTCCATGGGATTTTCCAGGCAAGAATATTGGCTGCTGCTGCTGCTGCTAAGTCGCTTCACTCGTGTCCGACTCTGTGTGACCCCATAGACGGCAGCCCACCGGGCTCCCCCGTCCCTGAGATTCTCCAGGCAAGAATACTGGAGTGGGTTGCAATTTCCTTCTCCAGGGAATCTTCCTGACCCAGGGATGAAACCCACGTCTCCTTTCTCCTGCATTAGCAGGTAGAGTCTTTAACGCTACACCACCACACTGCACCACCTGGAAAGTCACACTTTGATACACAATATTTGTTTTTTCTCTTTTCAACTCACTTCGCTCTGTAAGCTTGTGAAAAGTGAAAGTGTTAGTCACTCAGTCATGTCTAACTCTTTGTGACCCCATGGACTGTAGCCTGCCAGGCTCCTCTATCCATGGAATTCTCCAGACAAGAATACTGGAGTGGATTGCCATTCCCTTCTCCAGGAGACCTTCCCAATGCAGTAATCGAACCTGGGTCTCCTGCACTGCAGGCAGATGCTTTACCATCGGAGCCACCAGGGAAGCCACAAGCTTGTGAAGCTGAAAATCAAATCAAGGGTTTGACAAGAAAAACTCCATGGAAGTTTCCAGGGGAGAACTTTCATAGGAAGAATACATTCTACCCTCATGCTAAGACTCCCAGGCTCTGCATCTGGCTTTACAAACACCAGGGGCTGCCTGATCTAGAGTCGTGTGTTTCTCTGGTTTCAGCACACATATGGGGGGTCTTGGAGCCATACAAAAATCAGAGTTATGTGCAGGTCTCTCCTGACCCTCCCTCTTCATTAAGGACGATGTGACTTCTGAGGAGGGTGGTCTTCCACATGCTGTTGGGATGACTTGACAAGGCCCCCAGTTTCCTTTGGAAAAGGAATACACCAGGAGCTTCTGCAGCCTTGGGAATGGGCTGCTTGCTCAGTTGTTCCTGCATCCAAGCTCAGAATCCCACCTAAGTCCAGACAGCAGGTCTTTCCTAACACAGTCAGTTCTGACCTGGGCAGTCACCTACATTGGTGTCCTCAGGCAGGAGGCAGATGTGCATAGTTTTGGGAGGAAGCTGATGGGCAACCACATGTCTTTGGAGATAATCTATGCCAGGAAATCAGGAGGTCTTTCAAACAACTCTGGAGCCAAAGACACTGAGCATGGCCCAGAGGCAATGAACGATCTTTAGGTCTCTGGTGAGTTCATGACTCGACTCCAGCTCCAGCTGCTGTAATTATGATCGTAACAGGAGAGCAATTTCTTGCATCTCTTCTGAGGAGGAGGAGGAAGAAGTAAGACAGAACAGCACTAGGATCTGGAAGGGGAACCTCTGTATGAGGAGTGCCACAATCCTTCGGGCACCTGATGGGAAGAGCCAACTCATTGGAAAAGACTCTGAAGCTGGGAAAAATTGAGGGCAGGAGGAGAAGTGGGCGACAGAGGATGAGATGGTTGGATGGCATCACTAAATCAACAAACATGAGTTTAAGCAAACTCTGGGAGATGAAGGACAGAGAGGGCGGGTGTGCTACAGTCCATGGGGTCGCGAAGAGTCAGACATGACTTAGCGACTGAACAACAACAACAATTAACTTCAGAGACCACTCACCAAGGGACAAAGAGATGGAAGGAAGTTTCCATATTTGGTTCATCCCTTTGTTTATGTGATATTAACTTCAAGTGAAATTGTACTGATAGTTCTCCTGCCTCTTCCCTGAGAGTTAGGACCTGCTGAGCCCACTGGAATAGAATTTCACGGTATAACTGGTAAGGGACAACTCAATGCTAAGGCCTGAGATTACAGCAGGGTCAGTGGCTATACTCCAGGGTCCTCAACTGGTCTTAAGTCCCAAACCTTTGATGAAGAAGCAAGACTCCTTGACATGTCACTGACCCCACTGTTTCCAAAGATCAGGATTAGCCAAGAAGCAAAACATCAAGGGGTGAAGTATCACCAGTCCAGAGGTCTTGCCGTGGACGTGGGCCAGGAGCCCAGCATTAGGCAGTCAGTAACCGGAACATGATCACCAGCGCCGCAAAGAGGAAGGGGCATAGCAGAAACTGCTTGTTCCTGTACTGGGGCATTCCCAGGACAGCTGCAGGAGGCCACCCATCCGTTCATGGTCAATGCTGTGGCAAACATGCCACAGGGAAAGACCCCAACTCCAAAATATATCTGGAAGCCGTCGTCTCCAAATCCATACCCTTGAATACCCCTCTGTTCTCCGGCTCTGGCCTCTGTCCCTGAGGGCAAGGAGGGGTCTGCTCTCTGGGGGCCTGCTGCCCAGTGCTGCCCCTGCTCTGGAACAGGATGACTTTGTTGTGGCTGATGCCAGCTTTGCCAGTGGGACACACCTGTCTGTTAGGTTTTGTCTTCAGCCACCGATGTAAACACAGCCAACAGACGAGGAGGCTGCCCAGGCTGACGGTGGCCTCCAGGGCTGTGTCCAGGCAGCTGCTGCTCTCACGGGTGCTGCCCTGGCCTTTGCTCTCACCAGCACCCTTGCTGCTGCCCCTGGGCCCCCAACACTCAAGTTCTCAGGGGACGCATAGGCCAAGGACCCCTTGCTCAACATCCTTGGCTGTTAGCAAGCTTGGAGTAGAGTTTCTCCCCAGAGAAATCTTGGATTAGTCTGTCCGGCCAAACCTCAGATCCCAACCAACACAGACTCTGGTTAACTGACACAGAGCCCGAATCACACAAATATAATAATACGGGGGAAATTTAGGCTCTGAGATCCTTCAAAAGAGTATTTTAAAATCCAGAGAAATGAAGTGTTTTGCTTGTCTGGGCCATGAATTCACAGTGCAATCAGAAGTGATATCTGGTATAATAGTGATTTAATTTTGACTTTAAAAGGGGGAATTCCACCTTATCTCGTGGGTGGATTCACTGTAAGAGAAACAGCACCAGACGTGACCTCTGGAGCATCAGTTGTGTCCATGTGATCGTGGGCAACCTGGTGACACTGGGCTCATTGCTGCATTTTTCTGAGTCTCATTTTCCATGTATCCAAAAAGAGAATAATTCTGGCCTCCTTGGAACTATTGGAAGGATCAAAATATAATAAAGTGTGTCAAAGAAATTTTCAAAGCATAAAACCCTTTACAGATGGAAGATACTTTCATTATTAGCTATGCACATACCTACCTTTTGCCAGCTAAATGAGGTCAGGCTGGCTCCCCACAGGCTTGCTCCCCACTTTAAATGGAAATTAAAATGCACCCTGCCCGTGGGTTCACATTCCAATCACCTACAATAGCTTCTTTTGAACATCATTAAGCAGCACACCTGAAACGTACCATTCTTTCTTTTGAAACCTCCTGCTCATCACTTGACCATCCAGAATAGCACCTTGGGGAAAGGAGGTCTGAAACATGAGTAAAATCTTCCAAAATTCAAGGTAATTTTAACAGGAGCTGGGGATATATATATATATATATATATATATATATGCATACCCTTGCCTCTCTCTTGAAAACTTTTGAATGACTAGTAGCTATTCTTTAGGTGCTGAAAAGAAATCTTGGCTTTGATATAATCCCTAGGGTCTCCTGGTGTATTTATCTTTAAAAAAAAGCCTGAACATGCCATCATTCAGAAATATTTAGAGCTATCATTGAGGAGAGAAGGTCTTATTGTTGCTAGGGCAACAGTGATGCCATAGAAAAAGCAGGGGACTTGGAGCCAAATGGCCTTAGCACGAGGCCTGTTCAGATCATTTACTTGTTCAGAGGTCCCTGGAGTTATTCAACATAACCCTGGCCCAGCCTGTCCCAGTGTTATCACAGGATTAAATTGTGTTCATCTATGCCTGTCTATACACCCCACTGAAGAACATGCATGAGTATATAAAGCATACTGATCCTAATATTTATTGAGTACTCATGAGCTAGACAGAATTCTAGTTCATTCCATGTTATCCTGTGTATCCCTGTGTATGTGCCCAGTCATGTCTGATTCATTGGAGCCCCATGAACTATGACCTTCCAGGCTCCTCTATCCATGGGATTCTGTAGGCAAGAATACTGGAGTGGGTTGCTATGCCCTTCTGCAGAGGATATTCCTGACTCAGGGATCAAACCTGGATCTCTTGTATCTCCTGCATTGGCAGGCAGATTCTTTACCACTCATGCCATCTAGGAAGCCTCATTCCATGTATTATCTTATTTAATATTCACAGCATACCTTAGGGAAGAGATACTATTTATAAAGGCACAGGAAGGCTAAGTGACTTGCCAAGGTCACACCATAGTAAATGGTAAAGCCTGGATTCGAGGCCAAGCAGTCTCCCAAGTTCATACTGTCCCCTCAGCAATGCATCTGCCATCCTGCAAGCAGAACTCTTCACTGGCTCTCTTTCACCTACAAATTGAAACTCAAGTTCCTCAGCATAGCATGAGAGGCCTTATTACACCCACCACTGCCCATCTCAACTGGTTCATCTTCTTCTGCCCTTTTTCAGATCTTTGTGACCACAGCCATAATAAACAGGAAGAAGAAAACCTATGGACACGGTAAATATAGAACTGGACTGAGGTGAGGTACCTGAGGTGTGTTGGGTACTGAAGTTCTCCTCCAGTAGGGAAGCCCACCATGTTTTCTGCTCAATGAATTGTTACAGGAGGTCACCCCTCACAGAGCTCCACTCTCAGGATATCCATTGGGAAAGGGCTGAAGAGGCAAGTCCAATTAATGACTAATGGTTCAAAGTGATGGACAAATTTCAACCACACTCCTAATGATCAATTAAGAGACCATTTGGTACATGGTCAAGGGGGCAGAAGCAGCCTAAGGAAAACACCGAAAACCTCTTCTTTCTTGAGGGTCTGTCTCTTATTCAAAGAGCATTTTGAAAGCACCCCTTGACTGGGAGTCTGTTGAGACATAGCTGCAGAAATAATGCTCAGGGGACTTCCCTGTTGGCTTAGTGGTTAAGAATCTGCCTGCCAATGCAGGAGACACAGGTTCAATCCCTGGTCGGTGAAGATCCCACACACCGAGGAGCAACTAAGCTCTTGCATCACAACTATACAGCTTGTGCTCTAGAGCCTGGGAGCTGCAGCTACGGAAGCCTGAGTGTCCTAGAACCTGTGTTCCGCAACAGGAGAAGCCACTGCAATGAGAAGCCTGCACACCACAACTGCAGAGGAGTCTCTGCTCGCTGCAACTAGAGAAAAGCCCACGAAGCAGCAAAGACCCAGCACAGCCATAAATAAATAAAGCAAATTATTTTTTTAAAAAAGAAATAAATCTCAGGTCTCCCTTTGTTTGTGTCCTGTGTGTGGATATAATTCTCAGTGTCAGCCAAAGAATAGGGTGGAGTTCTATGCAGAATTCAGGGCTCCTTCTGGGTTGCCACTTAGTGCTGTTATTTTCCTTTTATTTATGAGAGGATATCAATACACTTTAAAACAAATGCTTTGCCTACTGTGGCATCTCTTCTTTATTGACTGAAAACATGGACAGTTATACATGAACATGACACCCACCACCCCCTCCTGGAGACCTGACTTTGGATTAATTACCTTTATGCAAACACACCCAGAACATTCCCCATCTGTAATTCTCAATTCACCCACTTTTCTCTACTAGAAAGCTCTTACCATCATTCAAGAAGCCCCTGCTTGTCCTTAAAGGTCCAGATCAAATGAATTGTCCCATGATTTCCCCCAAAAGAAAAAGTTTTTCCTTAATTTCTTCCATCTGACTGAGGGGCCAGGGACTGTGCCTTTTTCATCTCTGTGCCTCCTAGGCAACTAGCACAGTGCTTTGTACAGAAGAGTGGCTTCTAAAATATTTGCTTAATTTGCAAATGACAAGACAGATATTAGAACAAGAAAATTCATTGTAATGGGAAGGGATATAGAGGAAAACAGAGAGAAGAAAAGATGAAAAAGAGAAAAAGAGGGACAGATTCAGTGCCATTTTCCCAGTGACAACAAGCAATTGATTGCCTCAACTATCTTTAGTGGATTATCCACAATGATGGTTAGCTTACCTATTAGCTTACCTCCAAAATTAAAATTTCTCTCTAAGTCATACTGACTAAATCAAGCAATGTCAGCCATAAAAATAGTTTGTAAACAATGTTCATAATAGTTTGTTTCATTTTTCTACTCCTGATATCAAGCAGACTTTAACTGGACATCAGTGCTAAATTTATGACAATATTACTAACACCGGTACTATAAATTTGCATAATTGTTAAGCCATATGTCTACCTAGTTTCCATTTTCACACTGATAGCTAAACGGTAAGTACATCAGGACCCCAAGAAATAACTCACCTAAAACGAAAGTGCCAAGCAAAAATTAATGCATTCACTAATTCAGCAACTCTGCACTGAGCACAAACCACATGCCAGCACCATCAGGGATCACAGAAAGAGCATGCCCATCATCTGAGAAGAGCTCATGACTGAGCTCACGGCTCAGGTCCATTCACTGTAATCAGCCATTAAGCTGGTAGGTTAGAACAGCTAACATTTTTTAGATGTTTGAGGGTTATCTTAATTCCCTTCTATGCACAATCTCCGGAGTTGACCAAATCATAAATATCACAGAAGGCCCCAGTAGCCTCATATGGAGTACAGCTTTTCTGATGAATTCTTAACTAAAATCCCTCCTGGAACATGAACTTTTGATTAGGTCAACTGGTTCCCTTTAAAATGTGGCTTAAACTAATTCAAACATTCTTAATGTTATCCAATCTATGCTGAAGTATTTAGAGTGAATTACAGACATTGTAACCCACTGATATCAACATTTACAGTCGAAATGATGTAACATTCTTAAGTCACCAGGACTTGATTCTAGCAGTATTTGCAGTTCCTCTACATGCAGACATTTTACTGAATCACAGCTGTAAACATCATCTGATAGATTGTACCAGTTCTCTAAAATTCAGTCCCACTTATTGAAAATGTACTGCAACTGAAGTATAGCATCCTAATTATAAAGCAGGGCTGACCGTGGAAAATGTATTTGACTCTTCTGCTACTGTGATTTTTAAAAATTTACACTTCAATTTCCCATGAATGATAAAGGAATTTTGCCTTACTTATTAAGTCCTGAACCACAAATGGGAATGTTCCTCCTTCCTACATTTGGACCTGGGAATATTTAGAGCATACATCAGTGCCTTTCATTGCAAACAGGCCAACAGGTTTTCCCAGTGACATAAGAAAATGAATTATTCTGCATTAAATAAAATAGTATTTAATTAACTGTTAAGAAACTTTGAATTAAGACAACTAGAAGGTTAATATTTTATCTTAATTCAGGATTTGTGTTCATTAAAATTTTTTCATTGGTTATTAATTAATAAGATGTGTGCCTTGTTTTGTTATTTCAGAAATAATTTTCCCAGTTATTTCCAGTTAGAAACTTCTGGGGAAAAAAGAACTAGAACAATGGAAAATTTTCTTCCTCATTTCAGCAAGCCACTGCTTGCTGATACTCTCCTGTACATCTCAGAGGAAAGTGAGGGTAATTTCTATTGTTCTTTGAACATGCAGTTCTGAAGAATACCTCCATCATTCAAGAAGCTATGTTCCCATGCTCACTCCCAACAAATGTATTTGCTTCATTAATTTTTTGTGATATAGCTCCTCTGATTTGAACTACTAGGATAGAATTTAGCTATAATTTTCCATGTTTTCAATCAGCCAATAAAGAAGAAATGTCATAATAGGCAAAGCATTTGTTTTAAAGTGTATGATATCCTCTTATAAATAAAAGGAAAGTAACAGAGCCAAGTGGCAACCATTTTCCCAGCACTAGCACTAAATAACTGCAGAGAATTTCACCCTCTTTGGCTGACATTGAGAATTAAATTCACACACAGGACACAGAGGGAGTCCTGAACATTATTTCTGCAGCCAAGTCTCAACAGACTCCCAATCAAGGGGTGCTTTCAAAATACCCTTGAATGAGAGACAGACCCTCAAGAGAGAAGAGGCTTTTGTGTGTTTTCCTCAGGCTGCTTCAACCCCCTCGTCCATGTACCAAATTGTCTCTTAAGTCATTATTAGGAGTGTGGTCAAAATTCTTCTGTCATTTTGAGCAATTAGTCATTAACTGGATTTGCCTCTTCAGTCCCTTCCTAACTGAAACTTCTGAGAGTGGAGCTCTGTGAGGGGCGACCTCCTACAGTAACTCACTGAGCAGAAAAGTTGGTGGGCTCCCCTCCTGGTGCAGGGCTTTGCTGCCCATTGCATCAGGTACCTTACCTCAGTCCAGCTCCTCATGTCACCCAGCTCTATGAGCTGTGTCTAGATAATAAGAAATCTGCTTTAACAAGTGTTCCTGAGCCTGTCTTCATTTTTATTGTTGTTATAATAATCACACCATTCTCAGGCACTGCATAGTTTAAAAAAACAACATCACAGGCATTATCTCATATAATCGCCACACTATTTCCAGCTAAGTAAACTGAGACTCGCGGCAGTTAAGGGACTGGTTCAAATTCACATGATCTGAATGTTGCAAGCATGTACCCAGTTCCACCACCTCGGCTCGTCAGTTTCAAGGTCAGGACTTTGTCCACCTCACAGCATACTTCCTACTGGGAAAGTCTGCTTCAGAGTGTGGTCAGCTGATTGCAGACTTTTATCACCTTCAGAGACTTGGTCCAGGTATATTGATCTGCCACTTCTCTGTAGCCTGACAGTCTGCAGTTAAGGATTGCACCAGAATTCTTCTTAGGTAGGACAAGGTCTTTGTTTAGCCAAAACTCTCAATAGCCTCTCACAAATGAAGGCTAAAGTATTTGGGGGTAGAGGCTCTAAGAGCTAAAGGGCAGTACAAGGCAAGGAAAGGGGCAGGGGAGGGTAGCATTCTAAACAATAATAAGGAATGAGTCACAGAGAGGGTTCAAAAGAAAGGTAGCCCAGACTCTGCACAGGAAATAGTCAATATTGCTCTGGAATGGACAACTTGGATATTTAAAGCACAGAAATGTTTATCACTCAGTCCTAAGTTGTTTCCTTTTCTGTGATAGAGTCATCCTCAGAGCCAGACTAGGGTATGGTAAGAGAGGTACCTAGGATGCAAAATTTCAGGGTTATGCAGCACTGACCTCAGCCTAGTCCCAGCTCTGGGAATTCCCAGCAGAATATTGAAGCTTCAGTGAAGTCTAAAACATACACAGCCACATGTAGGTGATATTTTGAGAAAAACAATTAGAACAGCAGCCAGCACAAAGTGATAAGATTCAAAATACGATTACACAGTGTTTGGTACGGGCTTCCCTGGTGGCTCAGAAGGTAAAGAATCTGCCTGCAATGCAGGAGACCTGGGTTCGATCCCTGGGTTGGGAAGGTCCCTTGGAGGAGGGTATGGCAACCCACTCTAGTATCTTGCCTGGAGAATTCTGATGGACAGAGGAGCCTGGCAGACTACAGTCCATGGGAGAGTCAGACACAACTGAACGACTAAGCACAAGTACAGCACTGTGTGGTATATACATATTCATTTTTGGTGAAATGGATCATAAACTGAAATAATTAGGCAAAAGGAGAAAAACTAGAACAGGAGCTCACTGGAAAAACATATGTCCCTCCTCCAGGAATTTTAGGAGATATGAAGAGGGACACTGTCTCACTACTCATGGTCTGGGGTTCCAGACCAATTTAATTGGCTCAGATGGTAAAAAGAATTTGCCTGCAATGCAGGAAAACTGGGTTCGATCCTTGGGTCAGGAAGATCCCCTGGAGAAGGGAATAGCACCCACTCCAGTATTCTTGCCTGGAGAACTCCATGGACAGAGGGTCTAGGGTACTACACAGTCCATGGGGTCACAAAAAGTTGGACACAACTGAGCGACTTTCGCTTCACTTATTACCAGGGTGATCCTGGCCTCCTGGAGAATCTCAGGACAGCTGGGGGACCAGCAGTTGAGCTGCAGTTACATGTGTGCTTTTTGTTGCTGTTTATTTATAATTTCCTATTTTCAAGTTTCCTACTTTATTATATTTTGTGATTAATAAAGTCCTTTTTGTCTCTCAACCTACTTCTATTCAGCCATAAGGGAAAGTAGGAGAGAAAATTATAATCACAAAGAGGAAAAGGACTCAGCAGTGTTCCTCCAGCCTCTTACTGTCCATAAACATCTATGACCAAGGACAGTGTGGGAAACCCTGAAGGACATCCCGAAACTCCGAGCACAAATTTTAATCCATCTGTAAAGATATGAAGAAATCAGAACTTGGACTAAAAAGCATTTGGGCAAAAGGCCCTGTGGTCCAACGGCGAGTGCTTTGGGATGGGGGGGTCAGGAGACTTGAGGTCTTTGTTCTGATCAATTTTGCCCTGCTCCCATGGGCAGGTGACAGAATCAGATCCTTCCAGCTCTGCTACCAACCAACTTGATGACACAGGCAAGCCATTCAGCCACACCTGGACTCAATTTCCTCCTCCATCAAAGAATACCAGCCTCCTAGAATTGTAAGGAAAGAATGACATTTTTGGAAAACGTGGAAAAAAAAATTTTAAGTGAAACTTGCTATACAATAAGCAGGGATTACTTTCACTGCTCTATTGTTTTATGGTTGCAGTTCTTATAACAATAGTAAACACTGTGACGAGACAAAGCAGCATGACAGGTGATACGGCTGGCCAACCAAATGTCATTTCCCAGTTCCTTATTTCCTGCCTGGCTCTAGTATAGAGGCTGGAAAATAAGAGACTCACTTATCTAAACACTGAGAAGCTCGAAGTGAAGGCATGACACAGTTTTGAGCAACAAAAAGTAAGAGCCTTCTGTAGCATTTATGGTTAGGTTTCAGCTTTCTTGATTAAAAATAAATCAGTATAGATGTCACCCTTCCTTCCTCCTGCATTGAAGGTGCACCTGATACTCAGAGTATGGAAACCACTTAACAACCACAAGGTAAATTTAGAAAGGTAAAATTAAGAAAAAAATCCTTTCTATGTTTAACATCTGTCATTTGTTGAATAAAATAAAAGTCTTGGATATCAAAAAAAAAAAAAAAAAAAAAAAACCACATGGNCATCTATGACCAAGGACAGTGTGGGAAACCCTGAAGGACATCCCGAAACTCCGAGCACAAATTTTAATCCATCTGTAAAGATATGAAGAAATCAGAACTTGGACTAAAAAGCATTTGGGCAAAAGGCCCTGTGGTCCAACGGCGAGTGCTTTGGGATGGGGGGGTCAGGAGACTTGAGGTCTTTGTTCTGATCAATTTTGCCCTGCTCCCATGGGCAGGTGACAGAATCAGATCCTTCCAGCTCTGCTACCAACCAACTTGATGACACAGGCAAGCCATTCAGCCACACCTGGACTCAATTTCCTCCTCCATCAAAGAATACCAGCCTCCTAGAATTGTAAGGAAAGAATGACATTTTTGGAAAACGTGGAAAAAAAAATTTTAAGTGAAACTTGCTATACAATAAGCAGGGATTACTTTCACTGCTCTATTGTTTTATGGTTGCAGTTCTTATAACAATAGTAAACACTGTGACGAGACAAAGCAGCATGACAGGTGATACGGCTGGCCAACCAAATGTCATTTCCCAGTTCCTTATTTCCTGCCTGGCTCTAGTATAGAGGCTGGAAAATAAGAGACTCACTTATCTAAACACTGAGAAGCTCGAAGTGAAGGCATGACACAGTTTTGAGCAACAAAAAGTAAGAGCCTTCTGTAGCATTTATGGTTAGGTTTCAGCTTTCTTGATTAAAAATAAATCAGTATAGATGTCACCCTTCCTTCCTCCTGCATTGAAGGTGCACCTGATACTCAGAGTATGGAAACCACTTAACAACCACAAGGTAAATTTAGAAAGGTAAAATTAAGAAAAAAATCCTTTCTATGTTTAACATCTGTCATTTGTTGAATAAAATAAAAGTCTTGGATATCAAAAAAAAAAAAAAAAAAAAACCCACATGGTAAAAGCCAAGAGAGTTAGAAACAGTAGTAGATCCAGCATCACTGAACCACTGAACCAACACCCATTCAAAGGTTTCTCATTATATAAGAAACACAAATTGCTATTTTTTAAATATTTTTAAGTTACCTGCAGCTGAAAGCATTTCTGACTAATACAACATGTATCTTATCTACTTCATGGCCCTTTGTCTTCTAAAAGAAATTTCTCTCCTGGTGATCTGTTCAGATAAAAAGTTCAGCTTAAAGAGTAGAGAGAATATTTCCTCCAAAGACCCACTAGCAATAAAGAAATAATAAAGAAAAATGGACAAGTTTTCTCCACAAAACAGGATATCAGGCACTGGGTCTCCCCATCTTTGTGACTGCCCTGCCAAAACTCTCAGCCTATAATGCAACTTTGACCACCTACTTGGCAGAGCTCTAATGATTTGGGTCTAATGATCAAAGCTATTAGCTCTACCAAGACTATAAAATGCTTCATAATGGTTGAAGTTAACCCAGGAGCCCATCCTTGCTCCAATTATTATGTTCTAAGTTCTACTGCTACTTACACACCTCTGCAGCTCACTCACAAATCCATTTTGATTTCCTGTGTCTCTCTAGTAAGCTCTTGGTTTTTATTCCCCACTACCTTGCAAATATCTTGACCTCTATGTCCTAATATCACTTCCTACTCAGCCTGCCCAGAGCTGAACCACTCACCACCCTCCACAAAGCCATTCCTTGCCTGTTTCCCTGGTTTCCAGTAATAGATGTCACCATTCACCTATTTCCCCAGATGGAAAACTGAGCCATCTTCAGTGCCTCTCTCTCTCTTCCCCTCTACATTCTAATTTGAAAATAACTCCTTTTCTGTTGTCCTTGATCATATCCCATAATTTTTATCTGAATAATCAATTATAAAATCTCTGACAGTTCTCTCTGCCACCAGGTTTTCTGAACTCCAGCCTAGACAGAAATCCTCCTAAAACACAAAGTGGATCCCATCTTGATCTTACTTGAATGTTCACAGGTTCCATGTACCTAATGAGTGAAGCCTGGCACTGGAGGATGGCCCTAAGACCCTTCTGAGTCCCACTCCACCTCCTCTCTTTAGGCTCATTCCTAATCCCTCTCCTTCCTATTCTTAACCTTCTTCTCTGCTTGGGTCACTATATCCAATGGGTATCTGATGAGTTTTCTTTCTTTCCACTTCTTACCTTTTTTCCTTTTCAAAAGTGGGCTTTCCTAGTGGCTCAGCTGGTAAAGGAATAGGGTCAGCTTAAAGGATCTGCCTGCAATGTGGGAGACCTGGGTCCAATCCCTGGGTTGGGAAGATCCCCCTGGAGAAAGGATAGGCTACCCACTCCAGTTATTCTGACCTGGAGAATTTCATGGACACCTCCATGGGGTTGCAAAGAGTGAGACATGACTGAGCGACTTTCACTTTCACTTTTCATTTCCTTATTTTCAACCTAGTCCAGCTCTTATATATCTAGATTATTCCAGGAACCTCCTAACAGTGCTTTCCCATCTTTCTTTTCTCTAATCCACCCTATACCATCCAACAAAATAAGGTCACTGAAAAGACTCCTTTGACAAAGGTCCCATTAGCTTCAGTTTTCCACTTCTCTGCCTGGCTTTTCTGACATTCATTCTCATGCTGTTTCCTCACACTCCAGCTTCACCTTACACCCACCCCACATGCACCCTTCACTCCACACATGTGGGATACCCTCCACTCTCTGAACATCACTTGGCCTTTCCCATTCCATGTTGTTCTCTTCCTTATTTCTGAATACCACCTCCACCCTATCTGCCCAGTCTTGAGTTTTAGCTTTCCTGACCCCTATTTCCAAGGGCAGCTTTCCATTAGGCTCTCAAGCCAGAAATGAGCTCTTCTTCCTCTGAAGTCTCATAATTCTAAATTTAAATTGCTCTTTAAATGGGGATTTGTCACCATTCACCTATTTCCCCAGATAGAAAACTGAGTCACCTTGTAGGGCAAGGCATTGCCTGCCCTACCGGGTCATCATATAGATTCAAAAGACTTGTTACACGTATCTTTGCCTGAAACATAGTATCTCCCACATCACGGTCCAAAAGTACTAACTAAATTGTTAAATAAATGTTAACAGATAAAATCTACTATTCAATCTTTTTTTTTTTAATTTTAAAAACTTTTTATTTTTTATTTTTTTAATTTGACTTTACAATACTCTATTGGCTTTGCCATACATCGACATGAATTTAAGAGTACTTTTATCACATGAATTACTGAGTCATGGCCACTACCTGAGGGAGGAAGAACAGCTACTCTTGTCCCAGTAAAACCAGGACCAGAAAGGAACAAACTTTCCTTAGATGAAGGAATTTTCCTTAGATACCGCCCCCACCCCTGGAAAGCGTGGCAGATAAACTCCCTTATCCTTGCTTTCAGCACTGAAGTGGGGCTTTTTCTGCTCAGCTCTGCTTTCATGGTCCTCAGTCTGTTCTGGGCCTTTTTGGTCCCAAAGCAACTTGCAATCACTCCGACTTTCCACTTCACTTTCAAGCCCACATTCTTGGTAGTTCCAGAACACAGCTTCCTGCCAGCATCTCTCCCCACCCTCTGTGACATCTGTCTCAGGGACTCAGTGAGAAGCAAGGAGCTAATGTTCAGGAAATTTGCTGCCCTCCTGTGATGAAAGGTGCAATCTTCATTACTCCCTGAGACAGAGCATCCCCATGGCTGTTGTGGAAGCAGACGCTGTGCCTTCACAGCTGCTTCCCTCGAGCAGTAGGAAACTGCCAGCCCACTGTTCTCTTCGTTTGACTCTGTCTCTTAAATATGTTGTTTTTCTCATTTTCATTAATAATCCTTCTTTAACACCTGATCAGCCTTGCTGTCTGCTCTAAGTTAAAGCCTATTATTCTATTAGAGTTTGACATTTGGAAAGCAATGAGGCATTCATGCACAGGTAGTGCTAATGGGGAAAATGGCTTGAATCAGGGCTTTCTGCACCATGAAGTTGGAAAATGGGAGCGGTCAATAAGAAATAGAAGGCTGCTTCTGTGCCAGCTACAGAGGAGCTGAGCCCAAAACAGGCTGTGTCGCTGGTGAGGGGCTTGGTATATGATGTGACTTCTTCTGACACCTGGGGTTATTGATCAGGCAGGTGTGTAACTCCTAGATCATGTGTCTAAAAAGAACCTGGAGCAGCCTAAGGGAAATTAGGCAACAGGCCTGGTGACAAGTCAGCAAGGCCAAAGAAAAGCCAGTGGATGTGTCTGCCTTCCCTGACTCTGACTCTCCAGTGTCAGGGCAGACTGTTATTAGGCGGACCACAGAGGACATTCTCAAGCCTCTGCGTGGTCCGCTGTGCTGGTCCTTTGTGGGGTGTGTGAACTGAAAGTAATCAGAACTAAAGTGGCCACAGAAATAGAGAGTGATGCCACCCCACATGAAGAATGAGCCAGTACATCTCCCAGTTTTTCTACCTACATGTGTCAAGCAAAAATTACTGTTTATATTTGGTTTATTTATTCACTTATCACATATTCAATACCTGCTTACTGAAGACTTACAGATTAGATCCCTGCCCTCATAGAACTTACAGTCCTTATCATTTCCACTTCCACCTTCAGAGTGACTATATCTCTTCCACGTGACAAGGGAAAGTGTCATCTTCATTTCTGAGATGCAAAAAGAATTATAAGTTCAGTGGATATGAAATCTTGGACTTGCAAGAAATACACATTTCTTTCATTTGTTTTAATCAATTCCATTCTGACTCCCAATCTCCATCTTGCCAGGCCAGGGGGAAATTCACTAAGACATTACTGGCAATGTGTGATCCTCGAAAAAAAACAGAGGCAGGAACTGACATTTAGCTTATCTTGGCTATCCTGTCATCCTCACTGAGCAAGCCCACTGTGGTCCCTGGAGATATGGTGGCCCTCTGCTTCTATTAGACTCCTGGTGCCTCGAGTCTCACCTCACAGGCTGGTTATGTGGCATCCCCTCTGAGCCACTGCAACTTTCCAGGGTGCCACCATGAAGCCAAGCATGGGTTTGTAATAAAGGTAAAGCATCTCAGGTTCTGGAAACTTCTCCCCCATCTCTCCCTTCCCTGTTGAGAACACAAGGTATAATCTAGTTTTTCCATTTAGCTATTCCAAAAGAAGAAAGAGACACTGACTTCCAGCAGCTTCTATTTTCATACAGCCAAAATTTTCTGAATCTTTGATTCCCAGACTCACTGAAGGCCTAGAAACCTGCTTAAAAGGAAGAAGAAAAATAGAAAACAAATACTAGTTAGAAGCCAAAATGATTATCCTGCCCAGAGATGAAATAACTGAAACCCCCATCATCTAGAGCTCTGCCTCCAATCCCCATATGGTTATACACCCCGAAATGGGGTGGCAAATTCTGGGAGGTACCTGCTGCTCGTGGCTGCCTCTCACTCATCAATAGATCCTAAGATTTGCAGTAACTTGAGACTGTGGTACAATTGCTTTCACGTACATAGATTAGCTGCAAAAAGAGGGGACCACATGAGTCCAGCAATCATCCTTAGCCCAGCTAGTTCCCCGCCACGCACAACTTCACCCCCACTGCTACCAGGCCAGAGAGGACTGCGAGCTGACTGCCACCGCCNTTAAGAGTACTTTTATCACATGAGTTACTGAGTCATGGCCACTACCTGAGGGAGGAAGAACAGCTACTCTTGTCCCAGTAAAACCAGGACCAGAAAGGAACAAACTTTCCTTAGATGAAGGAATTTTCCTTAGATACCGCCCCCACCCCTGGAAAGCGTGGCAGATAAACTCCCTTATCCTTGCTTTCAGCACTGAAGTGGGGCTTTTTCTGCTCAGCTCTGCTTTCATGGTCCTCAGTCTGTTCTGGGCCTTTTTGGTCCCAAAGCAACTTGCAATCACTCCGACTTTCCACTTCACTTTCAAGCCCACATTCTTGGTAGTTCCAGAACACAGCTTCCTGCCAGCATCTCTCCCCACCCTCTGTGACATCTGTCTCAGGGACTCAGTGAGAAGCAAGGAGCTAATGTTCAGGAAATTTGCTGCCCTCCTGTGATGAAAGGTGCAATCTTCATTACTCCCTGAGACAGAGCATCCCCATGGCTGTTGTGGAAGCAGACGCTGTGCCTTCACAGCTGCTTCCCTCGAGCAGTAGGAAACTGCCAGCCCACTGTTCTCTTCGTTTGACTCTGTCTCTTAAATATGTTGTTTTTCTCATTTTCATTAATAATCCTTCTTTAACACCTGATCAGCCTTGCTGTCTGCTCTAAGTTAAAGCCTATTATTCTATTAGAGTTTGACATTTGGAAAGCAATGAGGCATTCATGCACAGGTAGTGCTAATGGGGAAAATGGCTTGAATCAGGGCTTTCTGCACCATGAAGTTGGAAAATGGGAGCGGTCAATAAGAAATAGAAGGCTGCTTCTGTGCCAGCTACAGAGGAGCTGAGCCCAAAACAGGCTGTGTCGCTGGTGAGGGGCTTGGTATATGATGTGACTTCTTCTGACACCTGGGGTTATTGATCAGGCAGGTGTGTAACTCCTAGATCATGTGTCTAAAAAGAACCTGGAGCAGCCTAAGGGAAATTAGGCAACAGGCCTGGTGACAAGTCAGCAAGGCCAAAGAAAAGCCAGTGGATGTGTCTGCCTTCCCTGACTCTGACTCTCCAGTGTCAGGGCAGACTGTTATTAGGCGGACCACAGAGGACATTCTCAAGCCTCTGCGTGGTCCGCTGTGCTGGTCCTTTGTGGGGTGTGTGAACTGAAAGTAATCAGAACTAAAGTGGCCACAGAAATAGAGAGTGATGCCACCCCACATGAAGAATGAGCCAGTACATCTCCCAGTTTTTCTACCTACATGTGTCAAGCAAAAATTACTGTTTATATTTGGTTTATTTATTCACTTATCACATATTCAATACCTGCTTACTGAAGACTTACAGATTAGATCCCTGCCCTCATAGAACTTACAGTCCTTATCATTTCCACTTCCACCTTCAGAGTGACTATATCTCTTCCACGTGACAAGGGAAAGTGTCATCTTCATTTCTGAGATGCAAAAAGAATTATAAGTTCAGTGGATATGAAATCTTGGACTTGCAAGAAATACACATTTCTTTCATTTGTTTTAATCAATTCCATTCTGACTCCCAGTCTCCATCTTGCCAGGCCAGGGGGAAATTCACTAAGACATTACTGGCAATGTGTGATCCTCGAAAAAAAACAGAGGCAGGAACTGACATTTAGCTTATCTTGGCTATCCTGTCATCCTCACTGAGCAAGCCCACTGTGGTCCCTGGAGATATGGTGGCCCTCTGCTTCTATTAGACTCCTGGTGCCTCGAGTCTCACCTCACAGGCTGGTTATGTGGCATCCCCTCTGAGCCACTGCAACTTTCCAGGGTGCCACCATGAAGCCAAGCATGGGTTTGTAATAAAGGTAAAGCATCTCAGGTTCTGGAAACTTCTCCCCCATCTCTCCCTTCCCTGTTGAGAACACAAGGTATAATCTAGTTTTTCCATTTAGCTATTCCAAAAGAAGAAAGAGACACTGACTTCCAGCAGCTTCTATTTTCATACAGCCAAAATTTTCTGAATCTTTGATTCCCAGACTCACTGAAGGCCTAGAAACCTGCTTAAAAGGAAGAAGAAAAATAGAAAACAAATACTAGTTAGAAGCCAAAATGATTATCCTGCCCAGAGATGAAATAACTGAAACCCCCATCATCTAGAGCTCTGCCTCCAATCCCCATATGGTTATACACCCCGAAATGGGGTGGCAAATTCTGGGAGGTACCTGCTGCTCGTGGCTGCCTCTCACTCATCAATAGATCCTAAGATTTGCAGTAACTTGAGACTGTGGTACAATTGCTTTCACGTACATAGATTAGCTGCAAAAAGAGGGGACCACATGAGTCCAGCAATCATCCTTAGCCCAGCTAGTTCCCCGCCACGCACAACTTCACCCCCACTGCTACCAGGCCAGAGAGGACTGCGAGCTGACTGCCACCGCCATTTCAGTTCTTCTCTTACCTTACCTTCCAGCATCTGCTCTGCCCTCTTTTCCTTCCCATCTCCTGCCCTCTCGGTTGTTTCTAGGGAAACTAACTGAGGTGCTCACTGAGAGAGCATTCTCATTCTCCTGAAGACCCCTTGTAGCCAGAAGGCATTAAGAGGATGAGCACAGCAGAAGAGGAGACAAGTGGTGGGGTTCATGTCGATTCTTCAGGCTGGAGGGGAGTTATAACAGTCTGAGGGGGTTGAAAACCCATTTTAAAAGGTCAGCTAACTGACTGATGGATCTAGTCAGTGACTTTGGGGTCACCTCCAAACAAGAAAAAACACATAACGTCTCTTACTGTGTTCAAAGAGGCTCCACTTAATATGGGAGGAATACACACAGATATCTGGATGACATTGATGATAACAATAACAGCCAATATAAATTAAACACTTATAAAGTGCTGAGTGCTGTGCTAAATATTGCTATACTAAAGCAATATTTTATTTACTGTCACAACATCCTTTTAGATGTTGATATTAACATTAGCCCCCATTTGCAGATGAGAAAGCTGAGGCACAAGGATTTTTTCAACTTGACCAAAGGCCTTTAATAAAGAATTATAATCCAACAACAATTGTTTATAACAGTTCATTGCATCTTTGTTTCTAATAATGAAAAGGCAGAAATTATGTAATTATTCAACAATAAAGAAATGTTAAACTAATTATAAGAGAATCATAAGGCTAAAATTTTGTGCAGCCATTAAATTCATTTATTGAAGAAAATAAGATCACACAGAAAAATACTTATGATAAATGTTAATTTAAAAAAGAACAGGAAGGACTTCCCTAGTGGTCCAGTGGCTAAAACTCCATGCTCCCAATACAGGGTGCCCAGGTTCAATTCCTGGTCAGGGAACTGGATACCACAGGCCGCAACTAAGAGTTCACATGCAGGAATTGAAAGATCCTGTATGCTACAGTGAAACTCAAGATCCTGCATGCTGCAACTAAGACCTGGTGCAGCCAAATAAATAAATAAATCTTTACAAAAGAACAGGATACAAAAATGTATATGCCTTATAATACCAATTATATGTGTTGAGGGAAATGGAGGAGAGGGGAGGGAGGAAAAGAGAAGGAATGGATCAGAAGGAAATATATCAAAATGTTAATAGGGTGTCAGAACTTTGATTTGCACACTCCAAACATATGCAGTTTATTGTATCTCAATTCTACCTCAATGAAGTTGTTTAAAAATGTTAACAAAGGATTTCCTGGTGGTAGAATCATATATGATTTTAATTTTACTTTTTATTGTCCAATCCAAATATCCTAGGAAGATTATCCATTGCTTTCATAATCATGTAAAATTCATGTTAATTTTTAAAAAGGGAACTCTGGGAGTAACATTGGAGGATTTTTAATTGATAGAGGGTAGGACTCCAGCATATTTTTATTGTCTTATCACCCCGGGTGGCAGTCAGGGATGGGAACTAGTGATATGCACAGAGCATCTGTATCTGTGCATATCAACCAGTGCATGGTTGATACTTGATGCT
Source organism: Neotragus pygmaeus (assembly GCA_006410875.1). NCBI lineage: Eukaryota > Metazoa > Chordata > Mammalia > Artiodactyla > Bovidae > Neotragus > Neotragus pygmaeus. The sequence continues at coordinate 943,632 of SJYV01050219.1, forward strand.
TGATAAATGATGGCCATCACCATTACCACCATCAACACTCTTATTGTTATGCTTTTTATGCATATCAGCATTACTGGCATATTTACATTCTCATATGAAGTGGAAAAAGAAAAACCTCTAGGTGGAGCAGATGACTCAGACCCTGGCAGATTCATTGGAAACTTCAGTGAGTAATCAGGTGTTGGAACTGGTGATATTTTCCTGTCATAGACTCTGTCAGAAGCTTTCATCTCTCCCTGCCTGTGGGATTAGTAATGCAGAGCTCTTTCAGACTATTAGTGGATAAAACTACAATGCAAAAACTTTTTACTAAAATTAATGATGCCAGGCCAGCCATAAAGAAATTCATCTCCCAAGTGACACGCTCAGCAGAGTTGCACCAGCTTCTATAACAGATGTCTAGACAATTTGACTTTGAAATACATACCCCACACCTAAACAGCCTGAAGTCTCCCAGTCAGTGCGCAAAGTTCAAAACCAGAGACCACACAGGAATAGAGGATTGAAGATTATAAATAAACTTATTCATAGGGAAAGCAGAGTGAGTATAGCAAGCTAAAAATTGATTGCCCAGAGAAGATGACTCATCAATGAGACATAAAAGACCATCTTGCAGAGATCACGCAGCAAGACAGTTCATTGTCCTTAAACATTAACTGCCTGTCACACCAGGCCTCCCATCAGCAGACCGCAAAGCCCAGAGATGGCCTCGTTAAGCTTTCTAGACATCCCCACCTAGCAAAAAAAAAAAAAAAGCAATTCACTTCTCCTCTATGTCTTTGAACCCCCACTTAGCACTGAAAGGAATCTCATCCAAATGCAGTGCCCTAGATTCCTAGTGTGTCAGCCATTTGAAAACCTTTGGTTTGGGTCAGTCTGGCTGCCTGATCACTTTAAGACACTACATGTTTTAACTGAGTATTGCCGGGCTAAAGAATCCTGCAGGTGGATGAGTTTAGGTCAAAAGCAATCTGAGACAATCTCCAGATGCTGAGACAGTAGGAAAACCACTCTTACTGCCTTAATCATGTCTCCTGAAGCATCAAAACAACACAAGACCATGTGGTTATGTCATTTATAAAACTGATTTCCTGCTACCTGCTTCTGCAGGATGGTAAGTGTAATTTCAGACACTCAAAATTTATCTCTATAGTTCTCAGATTTTATCAAAATGGCAAGCCTCTAAATGATACTGAGATGCAAGGGTACCAAGAATAGCACGAGGAAAATAAAAAGAAATGCCATTCACCCCCACAAACATCTCCTAAGCCCTAGCTGTGAAAATATGCTGTGATTAATGGGGCTCGGAAATGAGTCAAACATCAACCTTTTTATTTCAGGAACTCAAGCCCTAGAGAGAGGAGATAAGGTGGACTAGGACCTAAAGAGATAGATGAGAAATTGTGAGGTCACACAGGAAGCACAAGAAACGATCTATACTGTTAGGATGGAAGAGAGATGACTCTCATTTGGTGTGTGGGTCAGAGAAGACTTTGAGCAGTTGATGGTGTTTGAATTGGGCTTAACATGGGTAAGACATGACCATATCTGGACATGAATACCTCATACCACACACACACACAAAAAAAAAAAAAAACCTGAGGTCCTTTCGGAGGGTCTGTATCAGCATGGGACCAGCTAAACCTAAAAAAAGAATCAGGAGAATGTCTACCAGAAGCTAGTCAAGAGTCATATGACATTAGACTGAAAGTGGGGCCACGTTCAGGGACAAGTCACCCAGTATATGCATGAGTGACAGCAAGCACCACAGTCCAATATGCCATCTGAGTTACTAGCTGGCAAGGACTGGTAAAGAAGAAAGAAGATCGGTTAAACATATCACAGCACATCTGTAGAAAAGACTGTGTTGTGCTCATTAAAAGAAAGTATATACATGTGCATTTATTGTCATGGAAAGGGGTTCTCAATACACTAAGGAGAAAAAAAAGGAAGTTATAGAATGTCTATGTAAAAGATCATCTATGGGGTTTCCTTGGTGCTTAGTGGTAAAAGAAGCTACCTACCAATGCAAGAGACATGGGTTTGATCTCTTGTCTAGGAAGATCCCACATCCAGGAAGATCCCACACGCTACAGAGCAGCTAAGCCCATGTGCCACAACTACAAAGCCTGTGCTCTAGAACCCAGAAACCACAACTACTAAAGCCTGTGAGCCCTAGAGCCCATGCTCAGCACCAAGAGAAGCCACCACAATGAGAAGCCTGCACATCACAACTAGAGAAAAGCCTGTGCAGCAACAAAGACCTAGCATAGCCAAAAAGAAAGAAAGAAAGAAAGATCATCGAGGAATGTATCAAGATGAATCTTACTTTACTAACTTACATGTACAAGAAACATCACATTCTTCATGCCAACTTGGATCTAACTTTGAGCCCCCAGTCTGACAGAAAGTTTCATCTCAATCAACAACAAGGCACATTACATCATATTCCCACATCTGTACAAGATTCTCAGAACCTTAGATGGTGCCCACAAAATAAAATATGGCCCCTACACTTCAGTCCATCATCTTCTCCTATAAATCATCTCATCACCCATGCATGCGTGTTCCTTGAAGTGTGCCAAGCACATAAGAAGAAAACCTAAAATAGCTAAATAACAACAGCTTAAACAAGATAGAAATTCTCTCTCTCATATAAAATAATTTCAGAGGAAGGCAACTGAGGGCTGTTACGGCAGGGTCTTGTCTTTCTGCCCCACTACCCTAAAACATGGTTTCCATTCCCAAGGCCCCCTTGTGGTCAAATAGGGCTGAGATCCACCATTGCAACTTCACGGTGGGTCAAGAGGAAGATGACAGGCAGAAGAGAAAAAACTCCTCTTCCTTGAAAGTGAAAGTGAAGTCGTGTCCAACTCTTTGCAACCCCGTGGACTGTAGCCCACCAAGCTCCTCTGTCCATGGGATTCTCCAGGCAAGAGTACTGGAGTGGGTTGCCATTTCCTTCTCCAGGGGATCTTCCCAACCCAGGGATCGAACCCAGGTCTCTTGCATTGCAGGCAGATGCTTTAACCTCTGAGCCACCAGGGAAGCCCCCTCTTCTTTGAAGTACCACAAAAATAACCTTTTCTTCATCACATGGCTACAAGGGGGCTGGGAAATCATGTCTTTATTCAAGGTGAGCCCATATAAAACAAATATCTGTGCCAGAGAACAAAGGAGAAATTGGACTTGGAAGTAAAAAGCTAATTCTTTCTGTCACAGTGTATAAATTGAGGGGGAAAGAGGCAGAGATACTTGGGAATCATCAACATTTGAGAGGAGAAGCAACACATAGAAGAGATTGATGAACAATCCATCACAGAAACTGAAAAAATCCTGAAGAGAATGGTGTTAAGGAAAGCAATGGAACAATTTTTCATACTAAAAGAATAGTTGATAGGGTAGGATGAGGCCAAAAACTTTTCATTACTGATTACTTGGTTGTCCAAGGGAAGTAGATCTCTGAATAACAAAACTTTACAGACTATTTCTTTTGTTTACTCTGCCCAGGTGCTGTGTGTTAGTCGCTCAGTTGCACCTGACTCTTTGCGACCCCGTGGGCTGCAGCCCACCAGGCTCCTCTGTCCATGAGATTCTCCAGGCAAGAATACTGGAGTGGATTGACCATTCCCTTCCCCAGGGGATCTTCCCAACCCAGAGATCCAACCCGGGACTCTTGCCCTGCAGGCAGATTCTTTACCATTTGAGCCACAGGGGAAGCCCAGGTGCTTAGGATTGTCCTAAACTCAATACTCAGGTAGAATCCACCTTGACAGAGGGGTCTTTCTACCAGGTTAATATTCCAGACAAGGTCATCCATGCCTACTTATCCTCAGAGCCCTCAGACACAATATTCCCCTGTGTTCTTCACTGCTTTGCCTTATTTGTTCCTTGAATTCTTATAATCTCAGGAGCAAATACACAGAGCCTTCTTATAAAGTATTCTTAGGCCAGGCTGACTCAGGATAAAAGCCATATACCTGTTTATTCCCTGGTGGCTCAGAGGTTAAAGCATCTGTCTGCAACGCAGAGACCTAGGTTTGATCCCTGAGTCGGGAAGATCCCCTGGAGAAGGAAATGGCAACCCACTCCAGTATTCTTGCCTGGAGAATCCCATGGACAGAGGAGTCTAGTGTGTTACAGCCCATGGGGTCACAAAGAGTCGGACACAACTGAG
>SJYV01050219.1:952112-967271 GCA_006410875.1 Neotragus pygmaeus
AGCAGCAGCAGCAGCATCCAGTCTATTGGAGAAGGCAATGGCACCCCACTCCAGTACTCTTGCCTGGAAAATCCCATAGACAGAGGAGCCTGGTGGGCTGCAGTCCATGGGGTTGCTTAGAGTCGGACACTACTGAGCGGTTTCACTTTCACTTTTCACTTTCATGCAGTGGAGAAGGAAATGGCAACCCACTCCAGTGTCCTTGCCTGGAGAATCCCAGAGATGGGGGATCCTGGTGCACTGCCATCTATGAGGTTGCACAAAGTCAGACATGACTGAAGCAACTTAGCAGCAGCAGCAGCATCCATTTTACATATGGTAATGTATGTGTTTCAATGTTACTCTCTCAGTTGGTCCCACCTTCTCTTTCCCCAGCTGCGTCCAGAAGTCTATTCATATGCCTGCATCTCTATTCCTGTCCTGAAATAGATTCATCCTGAAATAGGTTCATCCTGAAATATGTCCATTCCAAGATTCCATACATATATGTTATTATATTTTTCTCTTACTGACTTACATACCTTTTTACATTTATATTTCATTGAGTGCTATAAATGATCTTTTTGTTGTTCAGTTGCTCAACCCCATGGATTGCAGCCTGCCAGGCCTCCCTGTCCTTTACCATCTCCCAGAGCTTGCTCAAACTCAAGTCCATCGAGTCGGTGATGCCATTCAACCATCTCATCCTCTGTTGTCTCCTTCTCATCCTGCCTTCAGTCTTTCCCAGCATCAGGGTCTTTTGTATGAATCAGCTCTTTGTATCAGGTGGCCAGAATATTGGAGCTTCAGCTTCAACATCAGTCCTTCCAATGAATATTCAGGATTGATTTCCTTTAGGATTAACTGGTTGGTTCTCCTTGCAATCCAAGGGACCCTCAAGAGTCTTCTCCAGCACCACAGTTCAAAAGCATCAATTCTTTGGCACTCAGCCTTCTTTATGGTCCAACTCTCACATCCATACATGACTACTAGAAAAACTATAGCTTTGACCAGAAAATTTGCCTGCAAAGTAATGTCTCTGCTTTATAATAAGCTGTCTGATTTTGTCATAGCTTTTCTTCCAAGGAGTGAGCATCTTTTAATTTCATGGCTGTAGGCAACATCTGCAGAGATTTTGGAGCCCAAGAAAATAAAGTCTGTCACTGCTTCCATTGTTTCCCCACCTATTTGCCATGAAGTGATGGAACCAGATGCCATGATCTTCATTTTTTGAATGTTGATCTAGAGATGCTTTAAAGTACACAGAGGGATGTGAGGAAGTTATATGCAAATACTAATACCATTTTATATATATGGGACTGGAACAGCCAAGGATTCTGGTTATGGGGGTCAACCAGTTTGGTATGGTCCTGGAACCAGTTCCTCACAGACACCAAGGAATGATTATACTGATATTAACACTCCCAGATTTCTTCCCCTACTTGGTTCCCGAATGCTGACAGCCAAGCACATATACAAACATAAACATAAACACACACATGTTCATGCACACACACATACGCACACACACAAAGGATACAAGATCTTCTCTGCATATCTGACTAGTCCCAGAGAACAGACTAATAACTGATACCAGAGGCCTTCCAGATAAATACCCCAACCAGATGTCCCTGTAGTGAAGACCATAGAAAATGAGCTCAAACGAAGCTTCCAATCTTCTTTAGGACCTCACACTTAAATTTACAGTAAAGAATCATCAGATATTTGAAGAATGTATCTACATAAAAGTCTGAGACTATAATAAAACAAATCAAAAGGCTACTTGGAGGCTATGAAGAAGAAAACTTACCCATAGTCTTATAATTAATAACATCAGAAAGATCAAATAATAAGTTGTACCCATAAAACAAGAAAAGTATTCCATTTTTAAAAATAAACATTCAAAAACAATTTTTTAAGTCCTTATAAATTAAAATTATGACAGTGGAAATGAAAAATTGAACAGAAAGGAGAGAAAATAATTTTGAAGAAATGTTACAAAAAGAGAAAATATGAGAGAAAAATAAATGAAAATTAGGCAATTAGTAAAGGATGTTAGACTTTGAAGTAATAAGAACAGTGTATGTACTACTTTGATAAACTTTTAAGCTACATGAAAAAGATTTTTCCTGATTCAAAAACTTGTAAGAATTTATAATGCCAACATCTAAGAAAAGTAACTAGCAATTGTTTAGAATGTGCTATGCACTGTTCTAAATAGTTTATACCATTAGCTCATTTCATTCAAAACAACCTAATGACCTTGCTACTTTCATTTATCTTTTACTGTTTTTATCTTGCTTTCAGGAATTGAAGCTCAAAGAAGGTAACTACATATGTTCACTTAGTAAATAATGGAACCAAACTTTCATGGTGCAGGGAGCCCTAGAAACTAGTTAAATATTGTGTCTGGAGAATTTTAAGAAAAACCTTGCTGCTTCTAGAGGTGGAACTCATGGGATTTCTCTTACCTGGACACTCTCCCCCATTCCACCACATCTTTGTTTTTGTTTAGTCACTTCAGTCCTGTTCAACTCCTTGCAACCCCATGGACTGTAGCATGCCAGGCTCCTCTGTCCATGGAATTTTCCAGGCAAGAATACTGGCATGGGTTGCCATTTTCTTCTCTAGGGGATCTCCCCAACCCAGGGATTGAACCTGCGTCTCCTGCATTGGCAGGTAGATTCTTTACCACTGAGCCACCAGGGAAGCTCCCACCACATCTAACTACCTTCTATTCATCTGTAAGCATCCAAGTCAAGGCTTTCTGAACCCACAAGTCTAGGTTCAGTTTCTTTGTTTTATATGCTTACAGAACTTGGTGCCCAGCTTCCAAGTACCCTCATTATTATGGTGATCTCATATACTCATGTGTGTGCCTAGTTACATACACAACTAGTTACATCCCCAATTAGAATAAAGTCTATAAAGCCATGTTTTTGCTCAACTCTATAGAAAGCAATGGCACCCCACTCCAGTACTCTTGCCTGGAAAATCCCATAGACAGAGGAGCCTGGTAGGCTGCAGTCCATGGGGTCGCTAAGAGTCAGACACGACTGAGCAACTTCACTTTCACTTTTCATTTTCATGCATTGGAGAAGGAAATGGCAACCCACTCCAGTATTCTTGCCTGGAGAATCCCAGGGATGGGGGAGCCTGGTGGGCTGCCGTGTATGGGGTCCCACAGAGTCGGACACGACTGAAGCGACTTAGCAGCAGCAGCAGCAGCAGCTGCTAAAACCTTGAAATATAAATAATTGAATGAATAAACAAATATATGAGCAAATGCTATGTTTCTAAAATATGGTTTTAATATATTATATCAGGGCAACTAGATAACCCTTTTGTGGTCCTTGCCATTTCTAATAATCTTCCAACTTTTCCAGGGAAGTCAGGGGAAACAAATTTGGTAATACAAAGCAACACTCCCTTTCAAAGAAAAACATCCTCTCATCTGCTGACAAAAATAGCTTATTTGCTTGGTTGGTTTGTCTAATGAGGCAGGATGGTTGAGATTTACTGTGAGTGGTAAAAGACACTAGTATTCTCTGACCTAGGATCTCTTGTGGGCTTCCCTTGTGGCTCAGCTGGTAAAGAATCCGCCTGCAATGTGTGAAACCTGGGTTCGATCTCTCGGTTGGGAAGATACCCTGGGGAAGGAAAAGGCTACCTACTCCAGTATTCTGGCCTAGAGAATTCCATGAACTGTATAGTCCTTGGGGTTGAAAAGAGTCAGACACAACTGAAGGATCTCTTGTAACTTTCCCTCATTCTAGATTTTTGCATGGGAGATAAGGGAGATGCTGATTACTGAAAGATTCTTAGGAATTCTTAGGGCATGGAAGGCAGCTTTCTGGGCTCCAAGATTCCTTTCTTGAAAGGTGGGAAAAGGCAAAGGAGAAAGAAAGGCGGAAGCATGATTGAATCATTCTCTTCTCAGCTGGATACTTAGGTATCCTATATGTAGAAACAGTCATTACTTCTAACTATCCCATTTCCATTTAAAACACCTCCAAACTGATTTCTTCATTAATTATAAACCAAGGAACAGAAATAATTAAGTAAATGTTTATTTGTTAAGCAGTAGCAGTAACAAGCTATAAACAAGGGTCACATCTTGCTATACTTAATGTAACTCCCGAGAGTCTCTCTGATAACCCTGTTAGACAAAATTCATCAAATTTTGTCTTCAGATGATGTCTGGAGGGAGGCAAGGGTATCCAGATATGCTCAATGCTGCTTATTTGACTAAATAGGGAGACCCATTTCAACCACATCATTTAGATGTAAACAATTAGTTTTCTTTGGATTTTTTTTTTTTTTTTAAGCATCAATGGTTTAAAGGATAGGGAAGCTTACATGTCTGAAGCAAGGTCCTAAACCAACACCCCATCCTGTGTGGCAGAGGGCAGGCAGGACATGGTGGCAATGTTCACTATCCAGGGAACAGGGGGAGGTTAGTAATTTTAGAGGAATTGATATCACGTGGGCTTCTTAGTTACCAGGAAAAGGGTCACGCCCCTAACTGCCCCTTTGATAAGAACAATCACCAGCTGGGGCCCAGGGCAAGCATGTAGAAAGGTCAGTCCTGTGAGTTCAGTTCAGTTCAGTTGCTCAGTTGTGTCTGACTCTTTGCCACCCCATGGACCGCAGCATGCCTGACTTCCCTGTCCATCACCAACTCCTGGAGCCTACTCAAAGTCACGTCCATCACATCGGTGATGCCATCCAACCATCTCATCCTCTGTTATCCCCTCCCCTGCTCCTCCCACCTTCAATTTTTCCCAGCATCAGGGTCTTTTCAAATGAGTGGGTTCTTCGCGTGAGGTAGCCAAAGTATTGAAGTTTCAGCTTCAACATCAGTCCTTCCAATGAATATTCAGGACTGATCTTTAGGATGGACTGGTTGAATCTCCCTGCAGTCCAAGGGACTCTCAAGAATCTTCTCCAACACCACAGTTCAAAAGTGCTCAGCTTTCTTCATAGTCCAACTCTCACAACCATACATGACCACTGGAAAAATCATAGCTGTGACTAGATGGACTTTTGTTGGTAAAGTGATGTCTCCGCTTTTTAATACGCTGTCTAGGTTGGTCATAGCTTTTCTTCCAAGGAGTAAGTATCTTTTAATTTCATGGCTGCAGTTACCATCAGCAGTGATTTTGGAGCTCAAAAAAATAAAGTCTCTCACTGTTTCCATTGTTTCCCTATCTATTTGCCATGAAGGTTAGGACCAGATGCCATGATCTTTGTTTTCTGAATGTTGAGCTTTAAGCCAACTTTTTCACTCTCTTCTTTCACTTTCATCAAAAGGCTCTTTCAGTCTTTGCTTTCTTCTATAAGGGTGGTGTCATCTGCGTATCTGAGGTTATTGATATTTCTCCTGGCAATCTTAATTCCAGTTTGTGATTTATCCAGTGCAGCATTTCACATGATGTACCCTGCATATAAGTTAAATAAGCAGGGTGACAATATACAGCCTTGATGTACTCCTTTCCCAATTTGGAACCAGTCTGTTGTTCCATGTCCAATTCTAACTGTTGCTTCTTGATCTGGATACGGATTTCTCAGAAGACAGGTCAGGTGTAGTCCTGTGAGTAGGTGTAGGTAAAGCAGGCACTGGTCAGGCAGGAAGGTACAGAGAATGAAAGAGCATCCATCTTAAGTGGCCTGGCCATACACACCACCCCTACATACTCAGCACAATCTTTACCATTGTGGTCTGCCCCTCTTCCATGACACCCCTGGGGTCAGGTATGTAGAGGGGCAAGGCAATTGGATACCACAAATACAATACAGACAGGCCACCCCTGATTTTCACAAACCCAGAACCTCACTCAAGTGGGGGGAAGGCTCATACTTAAAAGAAACTTTCTGGTGACCTAGCCAGGAGTCTGCAGTCACAGCACAGATCTGTCACTGTGTGTTATGTTGAGCACCATTAGGGGTGGACCCATCAGGTCTTTCCAAACAAAAAACAGTCAATCCCACTAGTTGGACTTGTGTGTCCTGAAGACAGCCTATTCCATTCAACACAGTATAGCCCAGGGAGGATCATGGGCAGTCAATTGTACAGTAATGTTTACTAGCAGAGGTCTTTCTGATGGTGGGAGTCTTTCTCCCCCGTGGTGACTAGTCCACACATAGTCACAATAGCCGGGTCAGTTTTTCATGGAAGTCCTGAGGATGAGGACAACAGCATCTCGCTGCAGACCCAGCAATTAGACTCATCTCACAGTGAGGCCAGTGTGGCTCCTCAGACCTTGAACAGATTTCCTTTTGCAGGCTAGACATGAAATGTAAGACATGTAACAGGCACAACACAGGGAAGATTATGACAATTAAGCAAAGTACAAGCAGAAACAACATTCTGAGATAATACCACACCTGCATTTTTTTTTTTTTTTTTTNGTGTATTCTTGCCACCTCTTCTTAATATCTTCTGCTTCTGTTAGGTCCATACCATTTCTGTCCTTTATCGAGCCCATCTTTGCATGAAATGTTCCCTTGGTATCTCTAATTTTCTTGAAGGGATTTCTAGTCTTTCCCATTTTATTGTTTTCCTCGCCTTCATCTCTGAAGCAGACTTTCTTATCTCTCCTTGCTGTTCTTTGGAACTCTGCATTCAGATGCTTATATCTTTCCTTTTCTCCCTTGCTTTCACTTCTCTTCTTTTCACAGCTATTTGTAAGGCCTCCTCAGACAGCCATTTGCTTTTTTGCATTTCTTTTTCTTGGGGATGGTCTTGTTCCCTGTCTCCTGTACAATGTCATGAACCTCTGTCTACAGTTCATCAGGCACTCTGTCTATCAGATCTAGTCCCTCAAATCTATTTCTCACTTCCACTGTATAGTCATAACGGATTTGATTTAGGTCATATGATGCAGAGTACATCATGTGAACTGCCAGGCTGGATGAAGCACAAGCTGGAATCAAGATTGCCAGGAAAAATATTGATAACCTCAGATATGCAGATGACACTGCCCTTACGGCAGAAAGTGAAGAGGAACCAAAGAGCCTCTTGATGAAATTGAAAGAAGTGAGTGAAAAACCTGCTTAAAACTAAACATTCAAAAAGTGAAGATTATGGCATCCGGTCCCATCACTTCATGGCAAATAGATGGGGAAACAATGGAAACAGTGACAGACTTTCTTTTCTTGGGCTCCAAAGTCACTGCAGATGGTGACTGCAGCCATGAAATTAAAAGATGCTTGCTCCTTGGGAGAAAAGTTATGACAAACTTAGATAACATATTAAAAAGCAGAGACATTACTTTGCCAACAAAGGTCCATCTAGTGAAAGCTATGGTTTTTCAAGGAGTCATGTACAGATTTGAGAGTTGGACCACAAAGAAAGCTGAGCACCAAAGAATGCTTTTGAACTGTGGTGTTGGAGAAGACTCTAGAGAGACCCTTGGACAGCAATGAGATCAAACCAGTCAATACTAAAGGACATCAATCCTGAGTATTCATTGGAAAGACTGATGCTAAAGCTGAAGCTCCTGTACTCTGGCCACCTGATGGGAAGAACTGACTCATTAGAAAAGACCCTAATGCTGGAAAATATTGAAGGCAGGAAGAGAAGGGGCTGACAGAGGATGAGATGGTTGGATGGCATCACCGACTCGATGGACATGAGTTTGAGTAAGCTCCAGGAGTTGGTGATGGACAGGGAAGCCTGGCGTGCTGCAGTCCATGGCGTTGCAGAGTCAGACACAACTGAGAGACTGAACTGAACTGATCTAGCTGCCCATTCGCTATTTCCATCCTGGCATTCCACGGCATTTCTAACACATCATGGCAAGAGGCAAATTCATTATCCCTCCTGGTTCAGTCTTCCCTAAGATTTCCGTGTCTCAGTGAATGCACCCACTCTCCATCCACATGCTGCAAGTCAGAAATCTGAGAGCTATTTCTGGCCCTTTCCCTCCCTCATCCAATCCAATTCCTCACGAGCCTCTTAAATATTTCCCTGATCTGTGCACATCTATCCACCTCCACCATCAACAACACTCTGGGTCAAGCTCTCTGCCTTCTTTCCCTTGAACTACTGTTTGAGGTTTCTAGACGACTGCCCAGCATCCACACTGCCTGAACCCAGCTCCTCTCACTGCCATCGCAGGGATCATCGCCAAATGCAGCTGCCCTGTCCCTGGCCCGCTCAGAGTCCTTAAAAGGCTTCTCACTGCAGGACTCCCCATCTGAGCTCAGCCGAGCGTGGCTACACCCTGCAGGATTTGTCCCTGCTTTCCTCCCCTTCCTCCTCTCATGCCCCACACGCTTGCTCTCTGCTGTCGAGGCCCACTGGCCTCAGTTCAGTCCGCTGGAGGTGGGATGCCCCCTCTGCCCCAGGACTCTGGCTCCTGCTGCCTGCTGTAGCTGCCTTCAAGCCAATCTTGCCCAGTTCTTCAAAGTCCCAGCATGGTTTCTGACATTGGCTTCCTGCTCCATCTTGGCCCCTGGCTTTTCAGGAAGGGCTTCCCTGGGTGTCTCACAGCACTGCCAAGGCTGGGCAGCCGGCCAGAGTGCCCGCCATGGCCAGCAGAGGAAGTGGAGCCGGAGCCTCCAGCTAGGGAAGCTGTGCCCAGCCAAACTGCAGGGGCCAGATGAGTATCTGGCAGCAGCACTGAATGCCTGGCCCAGCCCCTGTGTCTCTGCCCTCTGTTCCTTAAAAGACAGGTGCTGGAAGCTGATCGTGACCCTAGTGCAGATTGTTCTGCACGTGTGCATGCTAAGTCGCTGCAGTTGTGTCCGCTCTGTGTGACTTCATGGAACTGTAGCTCACCAGGCTTCTCTATCCGTGGATTCTCCAGCAAGAACACTGAAAAGTGGGTTGCCATGCCCTTCTCCAGGGCTCTTCCTGACCCAGGGACAGAACTCACATCTCTTATGTCTCCTCCATTTGCAAGCTGGTTCTTTACTAGTAGCACCACATGGGAAGCCCCATGGATCATTCTAGAAACCTGCTTTTGTCTCTGCATGGACTGTTGAATACCTTCCTAGGTCTGTTCATCCTCAGACCTGAATCAGCCACTGTTCACGCCCTCCTGTTCATATGGCTGAATCCACCTCAGGTAGTGACAATCAGCCAGCCCCTGAGACTGAACTTCGAGCTACCCCTAGGGCACCACACAGCCCACTCAGAAGATTCCCTAGATTGACCTTTGGAAGGAACCTCAGGGACCGTGTGGTTCTAGGAATTGCAAACTCTGATCCCTGGGAGGAATAGGGAGGGAGAGGAAAGAGGCATGCACGGGTATTCAGTCATGCCCAACTCTTTGCAACTCCATGGACTGTAACCCCCCAGCATTCTCTGTCCATGGGATTTTCCAGGCAAGAATACTGGAGGGGGTTGCCATTTCCTTCTCCAAGGGACCTTCCCAACCCAGGGAATTGAACCTGCCTCTCCTGCATTAGGAGGCAGATTCTTTACCACTGAGCCACCAGGGAAGCCTCAGGAGAGAGAGGAGGGAGCCTAAGCTCCCTACTTCTGCTCATCAGAGTGAGCTTCTGCACAAGCTCTTAATTAAAGAAAAAAGTCGAGGAGCTGAAGAGAATCTTGAAAATCATCGAGCTCTCTCACTTTGCAGATGAGGAAACTACAACATGTAAATGTTTAAAAACATTTCAGCAGTTTGCAGAGAGTTTAAATAAGCTGCTCAGTGACACAGGGAGCCATGGCAACAGGAAAGCCGGTTGTCATGACTACCTGCTCCTGTTATTACCCCACCCTGCCTCTCCAGCATTGAGGAACAACAACTGTACTTGACATTCGTGGGATGGTCTGTGCATGGTCGAGTACTTTCAAGTTCTTGATCCCTTTTGACCCTTGCCTCAACCAGATATGAGGAGGAGGATGTTCTTATTACTATTTCCACTTTAAATAAAAGGAGGCTGGTGCTCAGAGTGGCAAAATCTTAACTTAAAATCATAAGTCATACCATTATCAAAATGCAGATCCAATCCCAAAGCATTGAAAACAGAGTCTGATAAATCCATGTACATGCATGTTCATAGCAGTATTATTCACAGTAGCCAAAAAGTGGGGAGAACCCAAAACCCATCCATGAATGGATGGATCAATAAATTGTGGTATATTAAGTGCAATGGAATATTAAGGCATTATAATATGCCACTCCAGTACTCTTGCCTGGAAAATCCCATGGACAGAGGAGCCTGGTGGGCTGCAGTCCATGGGGTTGCTAGGAGTTGGACACAACTGAGCAACTTCATTTTCACTTTTCACTTTCATGCATTGGAGAAGGAAATGGCAACCCACTCCAGTGGTCTTGCCTGGAGAATCCCAGGGATGGGGGAACCTGGTGAGCTGCCATCTATGGGGTCACACACAGTCGGACACGACTGAAGTGACTTAGCAGTAGCAGCATAAGAAGAAATAAAATACTGATACATCCTACAGCATACATAAATCTCACAAACATGATGCTAAGTGACAGAAACTAGATATAGGTCACACAGTGTACGATTCCATTTTTATGGAATATCCAAACTAGGCAAATCCAAAGAGACAAAATGCAAATTGGTGGCTGACAAGGGCCAGCGTGAGGGGAAAATGGGAATGACTACTTACTGGATATGAGATTTCCTTTGGGGGTGATGAGAAGGTTTTAGAATTAGAGGTGGTAGTTGCATGACACTGAATGTACTAAATGCCACTGAATTGTCACTTCAAACATTGTTAATTTTATGTTACATGAAGCTCGCCTCAATAAAATAAAATAACTAGAAAATGCTGACCCCCAAACCCCGACTTCTTCTCAGCCTCACAGAGTTCACAGAGATCAAAGGAACCTGTTGGTGGGGCTTCCCTGGTGGTCCAGTGGTTAAAAACCCACCTTCCAATGCAGGGGATGCAGGTTTCATCCCTGGTCCAGAAATTAAGATCCCATAAGCTTCGGGGCAACTAAACCCATGCACCACAACTAGAGAGAAGATCATGCACTAAAAAAAAAAAAAAATCCTGCATGTTGCGACTAAGAAACAATGTAGCCAGAAATAAATAAACACACACAAGCTGTTGGCATTGTCGGCTGGCAATCCACAGGAAAGCATGCCACCTGGGAACTATGTCTTAAAATACAGATCTGTTTTCTGGATCTACTTACGGTAAACTGTGGCCCTGTTATGAAAGGATCAGGAAAAGGGGTCACTGTATCAGCCGGGAACGTTTTTATCTTCAAAAAAAGAGACAGAGAAGAGTGTTAGTTTCAGATTAGAAAACAAAGCTTTGAAATATTTGGCAGCACACTTTTAAACTGAAGGATACAGGAGCACACACACGGAGCCTTCCTTGCTTGCTGAGGAAGTAAACCAAGAGCCCCTACGAGTGTTGCCTAGCGGCTGTATCTGAGCCTGGAGTTGTGCCGTAGGGCCAGGCCTCTGCAAGGAAGACAGGTTGGAGTCTTGTGTTTGCAGGACATGTACACTGCCTCACCCTGACCGTAGCCAGGAGGTGAGGGCAACGTGGGGGGCTGCTGATGGCCCCTCTGCAGCTGTGCGGAATGGACTAGATGCCANGACTAAACTGGAGCTGGTTTAGGTAAAGTATATGTCTTAGAAATATTGTGGTTTCCTCTGATCTAGTTAGCAGGTGCAAAGCAGGATGAAGTAAAATCCTGTGGGGTGCACAATCCTAGGAAGTTCTATTTTTTGAAATGGAACTGTTAATGGGGGAAGGGAGACAGGTTTGTATTTAATTAGCCTTTAGATTTCAGATTGCCGTAAAACTCTGTTCAAGTATGGAAACCTTATTTGTGACCCGAAACTTTCAGTATCCTAAAGAAACTTTTAATCCTGAAGTTGGTTAAATGACTGTGTTTGGAGGTTCTTTTTTTGTTTTATTAATTTATTCTTACTGAAGTATAGTTGATTTACAATGTTGTTAGTTTCTGGTATGTAGCAAAGTGATACAATTTTATACATATGTATTCTTTATCAGTTTCTTTTCCATTATAGGTTATTACAAGATAGTGAGTGTAGTTCCCTGTGCTATATAGTAGGTCCTTTTTTTATATTTTATATATAGCAGTATGTATATCTTAATCTCAAACTTATTCCCCCTTCCCCTTTAGTAACCATAAACTACCATATGATCCAGCAATCCCACTCCTGGGCATATATCTGGAAAAGATGAAAACTCTAATTTGGAAATATACACATACTCTGATGTTTATCGTAGCACTGTTTACAATAGCTGCTGCTGCTGCTGCTAAGTCTCTTCAGTCGTGTCCGACTCTGTGTGACCCCCATAGACGGCAGCCCACCANTGGGCATATATCTGGAAAAGATGAAAACTCTAATTTGGAAATATACACATACTCTGATGTTTATCGTAGCACTGTTTACAATAGCTGCTGCTGCTGCTGCTAAGTCTCTTCAGTCGTGTCCGACTCTGTGTGACCCCCATAGACGGCAGCCCACCAGGCTCCCCGTCCCTGAAATTCTCCAGGCAAGAACACTGGAGTGGGTTGCCGTTTCCTTCTCCAATGCGTGAAAGTGAAGTCGCTGCAGTCTTGTCTGCAGCCTACCAGGCTCCTCCGTCCATGGGATTTTCCAGGCAAGAGTACTGGAGTGGGATGCCATTGCTTTCTCCATTACAATAGCTAAGACATGGAAACAACCTAGATGTTCATTGACAGATTAATGAATATGTGCTGTGTATGTGTGTATAGATGTGATGGAATATTACTCAACCATAAAAGGAATGAAATAATGTCATTTGCCACAACATGGATGGACCTAGAGACGATCATACTAAGTGAAATAGACAGAGAAAGACAAATATCATCAAATATGTGATATCACTTATATGTGGAATCTAAAATATGATATAAATGAGCTTATTTACAAAACAGAAATAGACTCATAGACATACAAATGGCTCTGTTTGTCGATAGGCTTTTTTATCTCAGGCTGTGCAGTTGCAGCTCAGTGATACATCAGTTACATCCAGACTTCCACCATAATGTGAGTCACACCAATTTTTTTTTTTTTTACTTCCTAGCACATATAACGGAGAAGGCAATGGCACCCCACTCCAGTACTCTTGCCTGGAAACTCCCATGGACAGAGGAGCCTGATAGGCTGCAGTCCATGGGGTCACTGAGTCAGACACAACTGAGCGACTTCCCTTTCACTTTTCACTTTCATGCATTGGAGAAGGAAATGGCAACCCACTCCAGTGTTCTTGCCTGGNATGATTTCTGTGTATTGATTTTTGTATCCTGCAACTTTGCTAAATTCACTGATTAGCTCTAGTAATTTTCTAATACTGTCTTTAGGGACTGTCTCTTATACACATCTTTCATGCATTGGAGAAGGAAATGGCAACCCACTCCAGTGTTCTTGCCTGGAGAATCCCAGGGATGGGGGAGCCTGTTGGGCTGCCGTCTGGGGTCGTACAGAGTTGGACACGACTGAAGCGACTTAGTAGCAGCAGCAGCAGCAGCAGCACATATTAAAAGTTATGTATACAATACTGTAGTCTAATAAGTGTGCAATAGCATTACGTCTTTAAAAAGTACATAATTAAAAATATTTTATTGTTTAAAAAATGCCAGTTAATCATCTGAGGCTTCAGTGTATCCTAGTAACATTGAAGATCACTGATCACCAATCACTATAACAAATATAATGATAATGACAAATTGTGAAATATGGTGAGAGTTCCCAAAATGTGACACAAAATGAGAAAATGCTGTTGGGAAAATGATGCCAATAGATTCCTCACTTGATGCAGGCTTGCCACAAACCTTCAATTTGTAAAAAATGAAATATCTGGAAAGTGCAATAAAATGAGGTATGCCTGTACTTTGACACTGCTCAATAAACTCAGTTATATATTCCATTCAAGTTGCTTAAATAGCTAAACTGAGATCAAATAGTGGTAAAATTTCTGGTGCCATCAGTTAATTTGTGCCTAGATTCCATGTATAGTGAATCCCCCAATTACAACACTTAACAAATATTTTGTATATTTAAGTGTCTCATTGTACACTGCCTCTCTCTCTCTAAACTTATCCCATGGTGCTTCATAGACCCTTCCCGGATGTTTGTTTCCTTCCCCCAGTTCATCGGTGGCACTAAGGACCATGTTGTTCTGGGCATCCTCTGATGACCCAGAAGTGATGTGGAAAATGTCTGACCAGACAACTCGTTCTCATCACCTCCTTTTTTTGTTCTCAGAGGTATTATATACATGCTATATTTCATAGTCAGATTGGAGTTTAGTATAAAATGTGGGTTCCCATAGTTTTGCTGTTTTATATCTCTGTGATATTGTGGAAGTTCTGTAACTCCTCCAAACCTCAATTTTACTATCTATAAAATGGGGATGATACGACTTGTTTTAGTGTTGTCCTTAAAATTAAAGGAGAACATTTGTAAAGAAACTAGTGGGGACTTCCCTGGCGGTCCAATGGATAGGAATCCATGCTTTCACTGCTGAGAGCAGGGGTTGGATTCCTGGTCAGGGAATTAAGATCCCACAAGCCATGTGGCACGCCAATTTATAGGTCAATTAATGTTGCCTTAGGTGATCTTTATCAGATGTCTGTAGCTACCTCTTCATTTTCCTCTGATTTACTCTTTTTTTCCCTTAAGTATCACCACTGAAGATAAATAAGATAGGTGTTTTTTTGGTTTTATTTAATGGTATTGTGAAAATATGACTTCCTAATGCTTTGCATTACACATGTGGAGGATTTTAACAATGTTCTAGGTTGAAGAAGCCTCTGGACTTAGCTAGAAACCCTTTTACCATTTGCCTTTTTATGAAGATATGCCATCCAGCAGCCTAAATTCACCCTCAAATGAAAATTGGAAATGATGCTTTTAATATATTACAAACACCACTATAAGCTCAT
This sequence comes from Neotragus pygmaeus, assembly GCA_006410875.1. Lineage (NCBI taxonomy): Eukaryota > Metazoa > Chordata > Mammalia > Artiodactyla > Bovidae > Neotragus > Neotragus pygmaeus. The sequence continues at coordinate 966,977 of SJYV01050219.1, forward strand.
TGCTACTAACAAATTTAGCTTAGATCAGGATGGAAGGTAATAGGTAATGTTGATGCTTATTTTGTAGGGTAGGGAAAAAAAGCTTCAAGTTCTTAAGTGTTTGTTTCTACAATAGTAGAAATAGTATAAACATGAATGTTTAAAAGTTTACCTTTGAAAAATAGGAGAAAAGAGAAATTAAATTAGTCAAAACTTAAAATGCTGGGGAAGGCAGAGAGCTATAAATTAAATCAGAATCTTAGTCATGGGTGAATCCAAAAGAAATTCATTTTAAATTTACGATGCCTATTATTTC
>SJYV01050219.1:967377-1033492 GCA_006410875.1 Neotragus pygmaeus
GTGAATCTAAAACATATTCATTTTAAATTTACGATGCCTATTATTTCCTCTAGTGGAAGTTTTCAAAAACAAAAACCAGGAAATGATGAAGGACATTGACACATTCAACAAATATTTTGAGCAGTTTGTGGGTCTCCAGTTTAAAGCTACAGTTGAATAGCTTTTGTAAGTGGTTATGAATAATTAAAATTTTATATTTTGTCTTATAATAATTAAAAAACAATATAGCCAAATTAACATTAAGTATAGATAGCCAAAAATTAATACTGATAGAATAACATGTATAAAGATATGAGTCAACCCATATATTTGGTATCTTTTCCTAAATCAAAGTTTTCTGGCATTAGTTGCCCCCCTCCTGAAATGAAAACAAACTAGAATCTATTTATAGGAGCAAGCAGATCATGGCAAACTTCCCTATCTAGAGAGGGTTTCTGTAAAGATGAAGGGTATATTGCTATGTCAAGTACTTTGAAATGTGTAAGGATTATATAAAAGCAGGCCTATAAGGCATTTATAAAGAGATGTAAAACTCAGGGAAACTAAAATATGCCCAGAGTTCTAAGGTATATATTGCTGATAGTACAAACTACAGATGGATTAAGAGATAGCCAAATATAGTAACATNGTACTCCTTTCCCAATTTGGAACCAGTCTGTTGTTCCATGTCCAATTCTAACTGTTGCTTCTTGATCTGGATACGGATTTCTCAGAAGACAGGTCAGGTGTAGTCCTGTGAGTAGGTGTAGGTAAAGCAGGCACTGGTCAGGCAGGAAGGTACAGAGAATGAAAGAGCATCCATCTTAAGTGGCCTGGCCATACACACCACCCCTACATACTCAGCACAATCTTTACCATTGTGGTCTGCCCCTCTTCCATGACACCCCTGGGGTCAGGTATGTAGAGGGGCAAGGCAATTGGATACCACAAATACAATACAGACAGGCCACCCCTGATTTTCACAAACCCAGAACCTCACTCAAGTGGGGGGAAGGCTCATACTTAAAAGAAACTTTCTGGTGACCTAGCCAGGAGTCTGCAGTCACAGCACAGATCTGTCACTGTGTGTTATGTTGAGCACCATTAGGGGTGGACCCATCAGGTCTTTCCAAACAAAAAACAGTCAATCCCACTAGTTGGACTTGTGTGTCCTGAAGACAGCCTATTCCATTCAACACAGTATAGCCCAGGGAGGATCATGGGCAGTCAATTGTACAGTAATGTTTACTAGCAGAGGTCTTTCTGATGGTGGGAGTCTTTCTCCCCCGTGGTGACTAGTCCACACATAGTCACAATAGCCGGGTCAGTTTTTCATGGAAGTCCTGAGGATGAGGACAACAGCATCTCGCTGCAGACCCAGCAATTAGACTCATCTCACAGTGAGGCCAGTGTGGCTCCTCAGACCTTGAACAGATTTCCTTTTGCAGGCTAGACATGAAATGTAAGACATGTAACAGGCACAACACAGGGAAGATTATGACAATTAAGCAAAGTACAAGCAGAAACAACATTCTGAGATAATACCACACCTGCATTTTTTTTTTTTTTTTTTTTTTTGGTCCTGGTCTGCAATACAGTTCAGAAAACTCAAGTTTTCATTAACACAGGAACGTGTCGAAAGTTACATATACAATGGCCACCTAGTCTTATCTTGGATGTCTGAACCACAGCTACTTCATTCTGACTTTCAAATGCATTCTTTTCCTCAATGGCCAGAGTAGATGTACAATGCATGTCAGAAAGACCACAAAATAGGCTTCTCTGATCAGTAAAATTTAAGTTCAACCATATGTAAGCCAGAATGACTTCCCCATACCTCAGTACATGCAGATTTTTCTATCAATTCCTCTTTGATTACAAATCTTTTGATAGAAAACACTTATGATCAAAATATTCATCCCTCCCTGCTGGGGTGCAGGCTCCTAACCCAGGTTCAAACTATGTCCCTCAGTGCTAGGCCTCCTTTACATTTGCCTAGTTATATATGTTGGGAGAAAATAATCAGATCTCGTGAACAGGCTCAGAGGTAAATTAATGGGGAAATACTATATAGGCTATATATTATACCCAACTGTCACATAAGCACTGTACCTGTGCTTTTAGCAACAGACTTAGGTGGTTCAGATGGTAAAGAACCTGCCTGTAATGCAGGAGACCCAAGGTTGATCCCTGGGCCAGGATCATCCCCTCAAGAAGGTAATGGCAACCCACTCCAGTATTATCGTCTGGAGAATTCCATGGACAGAGGAGTCTGGCAGACTACAGTCCTTGGCGCCTCAAAGAGTAGGACAGGACTGAGCGACTAACACTTTCACTTTCATTTTTAAAGCAAGCAGCATCACACTTCAGTTATACTCCATGGTGACTTCACTATCGGATTTTCTTTCCTTCCAGAAAATCAGGGCAAAAGTATAGCAAACACAATAACTTTCATAAATACAGACCTCAGTGAACAGAACTAGAATTTAACATCCACTGAAATATAATATTGTTCTCTGTAAAATACCCTTGTCTCCACCAAACAGCTAACAAAAGCTAATTTGTTGGCAAAATAAGTCTGGTCAATTGACCATATGAGCTCCTTCAAACTGGCCAAGGGGGAACTCCTCAGGAGTCTCAGACTGAATTCCCAAAAGGCCTCTCAAGGTCAGGAAAGCCACATCAGTGGCCTGCCATCAGATTCCATCCTGGTTGATCTCTCTCTTCTAGAAGTCCCCAAAATAGCAAGATTCTTACACATGCCAGGAGACAGTGTTTTCCATTCACCTGATGAGGCTGCTTAGAGCCCAAGAGTCTCCATTCCTGGAGGGACAAGGCAGAGAGAAACAGGGAAATGGTTTAATTCTACAAACAAAGTTGCTATAAATTATACTCAGCTTGAAGGGAAGGCCTCCCTATATCAGGAAAACACAGATCAAAACCAGTACTATTGCAGACAAAATTCATAAACATTATAACCGTATTCGCCAGTTCACTCAGTAATTAATATTTTGTTAACTTTTTATGAAGCCACCAGGCCTTCTATTAGCCTTCTTTAAATTCTTATCCAGTTCAGCAATTTATCAGAGACCTTTTACTGTCAAAGGCCCTTCCTATGAATCTTTTTAAAGATGAAGTTCTTTTGCAAAAGCATCAGAATCAAATAAAAACTGTCTATAAAAGACAAGATTTTAAAAGACAGGGTTAAGCTTCTGATTACAATGTAATCAATAAAGAAACTTGGTTACATTAATTAGAATTATGACTAATTATAATCTTAACCCTTAGAAATCTTACTATCTGGAAAAAACCAAGAACCAAGTCATTTTACATTTCCTGATTGGAAAACTTATGCTTTAGTCTTCCTCTCGTAAGAAGGCAAAGGTAGGTAAAGTTAGACCCGCCCAGCAATTAATGTTCCAATATTTTATCCTGTTTGTAATAACCCAGATAGTCAATGAATTCAGTTTCAAGTTACCAAAATCTGGAGAGACTTTTTATACATTCCCCAAACATAATTATTTCTACAGTGCTATGTGCTAAGTTGCCTCAGACATGTCCAACTCTTTAAACCCCATGGACTATAGCCCTCCAGGCTCCTCTGTCTGTGGGATTCTCCAGGTAAGAACACTGGAGTGGATTGTCATTTCCTCCTCCAGGGGATCTTCCTGACCCAGGAATCCCACCTCTCTATGTCTCCCGCATTAGAAGGCACTAGCACCACCTGGGAAGGCCAGGTGAATTTACCTAAAAGATTTTTTTTTTTTCTCCTTTACATAGAGATCACAGAAGATTAAAGTTTCAGAGAGCCAAGGTAGATCATTTACATGATTTACATCTCAAAGGCACAAGAGAAATACCAATTACAAAATGCTCACTTAATACAACAGCAGAGCCATTAGAGGCCACTGCTCTCCAGACCCCTTGGGAGCTCTCTTTAATTAAGGACAGTCAACACAACATCTCACTAGAGGACAGCCACCTCAGGATTCCCCCCAACTTTGGGATCACCCCTAGAACTTTTGGGCCTCACATGTTAGTAGACAGCCACCTCAGGATAACCCCTGCAATTTGGGGACCCCACTTGTTAGTGGACAGTCAGAAGGGGATCACACCCACAACCTGTGGGGCGCCCACACTAGTGGACAAGCACCACAACTTTCCCTTTCCTGACATCTCCATGCTCACAGGAGTTTCCTCGGTTTCCTGTTTGGCTTTGCCAATTGTTGGTGTATACCCAGCAGGCCTTACAAGGTCTCTACTTGCCCAGCTTCAAGACCAAAGAAAGGGCCCCGAGTTAGCAACAGAGATATCAAAGGTTTAATGGATTTGGGAGCTTACGTGTCTGAGTGAAGTGAAGTCGCTCAGTCATGTCCGACTCTTTGGGACCCCATGGACTGTAGCCTACCAGGCTCCTCCCTCCAAAGGATTCTCCAGGCAAGAGTCTGAAGAAAGGTCCTATGTCAACACCACACCACAGGACATGGTGACAGTCTCCACTCTAGTTTTCCCTGGATTGAGACAAGTAAGTTTGTCTCTTTATTTTTTCACTAGTTAGACATACATCTTTGCCTTTAACCAAAACACTTCATTCCAAATGATCTAATAAATGCATAAAAGATTCAATGACATCTTCCTCATGGGTGTTTTCAAAGAGTCTGCATATGGATGTGTAGGTGTTCTGTCTTCCATCTAGTCATTAGTGGAACTCAAAGATGGGCCTTTGGACAGTGCTTTTCATTTCTTTCCATCTGCTTTATAGCATACCTAGACTGATGTGAAGAAGTTTCATCAAAGACATCATGATTCTACATTCTCTGCCCTGACTGTACTCTTTCTCATCTGTCATCCTTCCAGAGATCTAAGGCCCTCTGTGTCTGGCTGTCCTCGCCTCATTATCTACCATTCTACTCTCGTCCATGGCCAACCAGAGCTGCTCTTTGTTCTTCAGTTCTTTGCCTTTCATTCTCAGACCCAAATATCAATACTGCTCACACTGTTCCAAACAGTGAGAATCAAAAGTCACATTAGCAATTCCTTCTGAATATGCTGTCCATTTTTCAGTTTTCTTTTTTATTTACGTTGACTCTTTTTCCCATTTAAAAGATACATACACATTAAGAGGCGGGTACCCTTTGATCCTCCAAGAGATTGAAAAAAATGCTTTTAGGTACTGCAGGCTCACATTGAATGGCACATACAGATTTGACTTTCACTTTGTCCCATCTTCCTTCCAGTCATTCATATTTTATGCTACACATACTTGACTCTTGGACTTTTTAAAATCTGGTATGCTGAATGGTGCACAAATTAATCCTGTATTACGCTACCCAGCAACTTGTCATTATTTATCAGCATTGACTGAGCTATCATTGCTATCTATTCATTAGCTTTCGAAAGATTTAAGCTTCTTCTCATGTATAATCTAGCTGTGTTATTTGTCACATTTTGTCAGTAACTCCTCTTTCTAGTGGTACCCGCGTCACAGCAATAGATCATCTTTGGGACTGAAATTTTCATGAATACCAGAACTGCTGCTCTTCAGCTACCAGTGTTGACCCTGATGGGGCTCACTGCTGGGGCAGATCAAACTTTGTTGTCCTAGTAACGCAGCTATGGTGCCTCATCCCTCAATAGTCTTGTGACACCATCTAGTTTCTGTCACTCCCACTGAAGAGGACTACCAGCTGCCTTCTCAGAAATATTTTAGATTTAGACCAATGGCCCTTTAAGGAAACTGGATTCTACCTAACTTAGGAAAAATCCACAGCCCACAAAAGCTTTTCTTTTTAGAGTCCATGGCAGGGCAGGTGCTAGCTAGCAATACAGCCCCATTTCGTGGTATTTCAAGGTCTCAAATAGAAGGGGAGGCCTGAAAGAGTGATTTCATTATGTTCACTTCAATACTGCTTTTATTTATTCATTCATTTATTTATTTTGGCTGCCTTCGGTCTTCGTTGCTGAGTGCAGGCTTTCTCTAGTTGTGGAGAGTGAGGGCTACTCTCTAATCGCAGTGCATAGGCTTATTGCGGCGGCTTCTCTTGTTGCAGAGCACAGGCTCTAGGCTTACTGGCTTCAGTAGCTGCGACTGGCTTTAGGGTTGAAACCACATGGGCTTCAGTGGTTGTGGCACGTGGGCTCTAGAACAGGGATTCAGCAGTTGTGGCATCCGGGCATAGTTGCTCCAAGGCACACGGAATCTTCCCAGACAAGGGGCCATGTCCCCCGCATTGGCAGACAGATTCTCACCCACTGTGGCACCAGAAAAGTCTCCATCCTGCTTTTAAAATCTCCTGGAAAGTCTGTCCTCTAGACTAACTAGTTCTGGCTCCTGAAGTGAAAACTCTCACATGCCAATCATCAGCATTCACTCTGACTTCTTAACAGCATCAGACTCCAGACAAATTTGCCTTGTGAGAGGCTGGTGCAGCCCAGAACTAAACACAGGTTACATAAAACCAGAGTACCCTCCATGGATACCTGCAACCAGCACAGCATCCTTTGACTAACAGAGTGACACATTCTCACATATGGCTTCTTCCCATGCCATATTTTTTTTTTTTTGTCTCTTTGCATATTTTCCTATGAGTCCCCAGTTATGCCATGAAAGAAGATAAAGCAGAGCCAGTGGTTAAGGCAACCTCACATAAAAAAATGTCCACATATCTTTTAATACAAATTATGGCCAAACAACAACCACAACAATAACAAAAAAAAAAAAAAAAAAAAGGGGAAAAGCAAATATTTACCTTTAAAAAACAGCCAAGGCTCTGAGTAGGACAGAGAAAGAAACTAGTCTAATTTTTGTCACATAGCCAGTCAACAAACACTGGTTGGATTAGAATCATTCTTGAAAGTCATACCATTGGGCCAGAGTTCACTTCAATAATACAGAAAACAAGGCTCACAAGTGGATCAGCACTGCAAGCTCCTTGAGAGAGAAACCATCCCATGCATTTCCTCCATGGTATGTAAAAGGCAAGTGATCAATAAATATTAACTAATACAACAGATACATGAACAGATGAACACTCAGGTGCTTCACTGATCTCACTCTGCAGCAATGCCTGCCTAGACCACAATGCTAAACCCACAACGAAGTAGTCCTTTCTCACACTACTATAAAAGTTGAAATTTTCTACTATAAACTGTGCTTTTATTCTTCAAGCTGACAGTGTTTTCAGTTGGATGATAGCATCTCCTCTGGCCTTTTTCTCCCTTACATAGATTTTTCAGTTAGTATTTACCATCTATACTGTAGCAGACACAGGTGTTGCTACAAATTCCGTGTTGCACTGCACTGCAGGGCTTACAGCATGTTTTATCATGGAGCCACATTTTGGTCTTAATAAAACATAGTACCGCACAGCATGGCATTCACTGTAACCTAATTAAATACAATGCCAAGGGAAATATGTCACTGTGAAGGTGAAACACACATGTTGTTCACTTCGCCTTTCTATGCACGGGGCAGCTAAAGAAGAGTTTAGGAAGAAGGTATTTAATGCAGTGAGGTTCAGCAGTTAACCAACAAAACAGAAAAAAGCTAAGGATATAGGAGGAGAAGAAAAGGCATAGTAGAAAAGTATAAGGAGGAAGGAGAAGATGTAATAAGTTATCAGCAGCATTTCAATTCTTTTTTTTCTACTTAAACTACAAGGTCAAAGAATTTTCACACTGAAAGATTTTATAGACGTAAAGAGTAAGTGTCTCTGAGCAGTGAAGACAAGACCAAAAAATGCCTGTTCTTATCCCCATTACTAGTCAACTTCTAAAAGAATCCCAAAATAGTGAGAATTTATTTTGTTTCCTCCACTCTGATAAAACAATGATAGTTAAGGCAAGAATTATTCCCAAGATACAGGATGTCTGGGTGCCAGTCCTGGCTATACCTTTCACTGACTATAACCGAGGGCATATGTCAATTAATGTGTTTGGCCCTCATTACCTTATTTAAAAGTTGAGGACATTGGATTCAACTATCAGTGCTGAGATCCCAATATTGATCTGATGTAAGAACATTTACCCAGCTGAACTTTCGTCTTACCAATGAAATTTGAAATCTTTGCTGACATCATAGGAAGCAATGTTTCACAGTGCACGTGCATAAAAACCTAGGATAACAAACAAAACATGCAATGAGCTCAAGCAATTCCTCCCACCTCTACAACCTAGGAGACTTGGGCAATAAAGGAACACGGTACTTGCAAAGTTGTTTACTAATGAGAAGCAGCAAGCTAGTGTACTCCTTTTGGCAATCTCTCTAAAGGGCTCTGGGGCCCCATTCTCAGTTTGTGGGGTAGAAAATACCTGTCTCCTTCATAAAAAGAGATGAAAAATGCCACAATATTCTGCTTCCATGAACCACCTTTTAAAAATCCTTCTCTCTGTTAGATACTAGAGGCAGATTACAGGACTAGTTTTGACCACCTCTTAAGATGTCAAGTGAGAGTGGGTTTAACATCTCCTTAGAAAAAGGGAACAATGGTCACCTAGTGTTCTCAGCTTTGAGCTTCAGCTAAAAATTCAAAACAACAGGAAAAATCCCATTTAACATCTTGTTAGATACATTCTAAATTTTATACAGCCCAAGAGTTTTTTTTTTAATTGCCTCCATCAACAGATAAAAAGCCAGTCTTCTTCCAGTCCTCCTCAACTCATTATATGATGCAACCTACCAGCTGCTCAAGCCAGAAACCTAGAAGACAGACTCACCATCTCTTCTTCCCTACATCCAATCCAACACCAAACCTCTTGACTCCATATACTCCACTCCCAGCATAGAAACCTGCCAGATCCAGCCTCAGCAGAGTCCAGGGATATCCTCAGGACGGACAACATTGGTGAATGAAGAAAGATAGATAAAAAGATAAAGAATGACACGGGGTGACCAAGCTTCTTCAGTGAGCGAGGCCCATTTTACTTTATTTTCCTTGGGGATTTTATACCCTGAGTTGTACATACAGCAAGATGAAAAACGCAGAGTCAACTCAACATTCCATCAGTAATAACTTTTATCGATATCAGGTTTCTTCCTGCAAAAGTCTTATTTTTTGTGCATCATCTTCTGTCCCAGAGGCCTGTTGATATTCCATGCCCTCTTTTTGATAAATGTTGGTCAGCCAGAAAAATAATCTTCCCTTAAAGTGTTTCTTCTTAAATTCCTAGCCTGCATCACCCTTAAAGTACAGAGTTACATTTTTATGGAGCAAAGATTCAGTGGGTTACAGCAAAGAAAGAACTTATTAACTCAAAGTCTAATGTTGCTAATGCTAAGGCTATTACTTGTTTCTACCATATCCTGACTATATGCACTCCCAGGAACACAATGGATAAGGGATATGAGAGCTTGGCAGCAAGCATAGGCTCAACAATGTTGCAAGAGTCTGGATAAACCTGCCAAGTAAGCTAGAATGCTAACAGGGGGGTTGAAACACTCCTTTCATGCCCAGGAGACTTATTAACTAAAGCCCTAAGTTAACTCTTTCATGCAAAAGGTGGTCGGGGCAGCCACCTGTTAATGTCAAAGGAGTTGATGAAATGCATAAAATAGTAAGACAGACAGATTCTGGTTTGGGGGTAGATGCTCGAGCAAGTCCAGGGGGTCCCTTGAGTCCTGATCTCACCTTTGCCCATCAGGCCTCTTACTCATGACCTTTGCCATGGGTGGGATTCTCCACACTGGCTCCCGGCAAGAACCAAGCCATCATCCTCACTTGCTGAGATCTCTACTACAGCCTGACTATCTCTCAGCTTCCACCCTTGCCCCACTACACTACATCATCCACCCAGGAGCCAAGGTAATCTTCTAAAAAGTGAAAGTCAAATTATGTCACACTCTGCTTAAAATATCCCAGTATCCATCCCAGTATTACTAATCTGCTTGGAATAAAATCCTGCAAATCTTCCATACTACCAGCCTCACTTATTCTTCTTTCCCACTTGCTCACTGCCCTCCGAACACCCAGGTCTTCTTTCTGTTCCATGATACCAAAGCTCATCTCCACCTCTAGGCCTTTGCTCTCACTGCTTCTTCTTCATAGAACACTCTATACCCCAATCTGTATCATCCAGATAGATCATAATTTAAATATTGCCTCTTCTGTAAGACCTTCTTTGAATATCAATTCCATCAACCAGTCACTTTCTACCATTGTTTTACTTTTTCCTTTGATCTGTTCATAAGTTGAGCTTCTCTTATACAATTATTTATTAAGCAGAAACAATACTATGTTCCCAAAATGTCTAGAACAGGTCCTGGCCATAGTGCTAAGTCAAGGCCTTGTGCAAGAATGAATTATTTTGTCCTCAGAGTTTAAAGTGTGAAGCAGTTCTTCAAAACAGAGCCTCTGTGAATTTAATTAACATGTATGAAACGTCAGGAAATGTTACAAACTATTATAAAGACTATTGGTAGTTATTACTTGGGTTACTGTTTTAAATCAAATTTCTTCCCAACCATTTAAAATGTTTAATTTAATCCTAAAAGGTCAAGGGCTTATTTCTGAATCAGATCAAAGCCATTCTGTTTTGTTTTGTTTAGCAATAATGATACATCAATTTTTATTTCCTTTGAAATTAAATTTTTATTAGATATAGTCCACTTAAAGTAGAAAAGGGGAATATTTTCCCATTGAAGATCAAAAAGAACCCACAAAATACTATTAAGGATAAAGTGAATAAATCATTTTTCATCTCAAACAGAACACTTTTGAGAGCAAAAGGGGACAGTATTATGAATTGAGCTGTAAAAATAATGTAAACTAGAACATACTGTCACCCTAGTTACGGGCCAAGAGGTAATTTCAAAGTAAGATGCAGTTGTTTGAGCTAATTTTTTGATTTATATTTAATGGGAGAGTGTGTTAGATTATAGATTTTTAAAAGAGAAAGAGAGAAATGAGAAGGCATGAAAGGAGAGTGCAATATGAAAGAAACAGAACTAGGAAAAGTACTTTTTATGGTCAGGATACAATTAACACTACTTGATAAATATAATAAAATACACTTATTTTAGATCTATATTTTGGAGGAAGAACAAACAGGAAAAGTGAAAAGTGAATGGACATGAAAAGGACAGATACACAGAGAATGGCAGATGGGAAGAAAGTCCGAAACAAGCAGTGTGGCACACATAGACCCAAGAAGCTATCATTGGTTGTGTTTCTCAACCTACGGAAGGAAGATGGTGAGATGGAGGCTGGCGTGTAGATGTCTAGGCACCAGCATCTGCAGAAGCATGGGAAAGGAGGCATGGTTGGGAAAAGCAAGAAGTTATGCTGTAATGCAGGGCCAACAAAGCCTTCCTTCTACCTCAAAAGGAGGTCTGGAGCCAGGAGGACCCTTCTGAGCTATCCTAAATTGGAACAAGGGAGCCAGGTCTTTATAACAAGTGTTGATCACTTGTTTAGATGTGGGGATGTCGGAAAGGAAGCATGAGAGTGAGTGAGGCAGTTTTCTTCAGCTAACACCATCTCCAAAGAGAGCGGAAGGCACGGATCCATACAGAAGCTCAGTGACTAGATAAGTCATTTGATTTCTCCCTCTTTTTCTCTGCCTTTCACATATCTCTGGCTTTCATTTTTATGCATATGAGGAAAGTGTGTGTATACACTAATTTTTCAATATTTCTCTTGACATGTCCACTTGGGTTAAAATATCCTTGAGGGAGCAACTTGTCCCTTTTCCTTACTGTTTTATCCCAATAAATCTTAAAATAAAACCAGTTCATTGGTAGATGTTCAATAAATAGTCTTGGAGAATTGAAATGAGATTCAGGCTAACCCCCAGCATCTTTTACAATCTGGAGCCAATTGAAAATGAATACTTCCTTTCTTACGTTAGTTCCTTCCTTTGTAGAGAGAACTGCCCATATTTTCCTTGAATTAAACAGTATATTTTTCTGTTGCCTATTATCATCATTCCTTTCTTCATGGCTACACTGAAGACATTGAGGACAATATCTGATGCAGAGTAAGCATATCAGAAAATTATAGCCATTATCATTAACTCTATTGTTTATGGGTAAATGCTTAAAATATATGAAATGTCACTTATGAAAATATATAGTATAGTATATNGCCAAAATGTGGTTCATTGGAGAAGGGAATGGTATGACACTGAAAGATGAATTCCCCAGGTCGGCAGGTGCCCAATATGCTACGGGAGATCAGTGGAGAAATAACTCCAGAAAGAATGAAGAGACAGAACCAAAGCAAAAACAACACCCAATTGTGGGTATGACTGGTGACGGAAGTAAAGTTCAATGCTGTATAGAGCAATAATTGCATAGGAACCTGGAATGTTAGGTCCATGAATCAAGGCAAATTGCTAGTGGTCAATTAGGAGATGACAAGAGTGAACTTCAGTATTTTAGGAATCAGCAAACTAAAATGGACTGGAATGGGTGGATTTAACTCAGATGACCATTATGTCTACTACTGTGGGCAAGAATCACTTAGAAGAAATGGAGTAGCCATCATAATCAACAAAAGAATCTAAAATGCAGTACTCGGATACAATCTCAAGAACAGAATGATCTCTGTTAATTTCCAAGGCAGACCATTTAATATCACAGTAATCCAAGTCTATGCCTGGACCAGTAATGCTGAAGAAGCTGAAGTTGAATGGTTCTATGAAGACCTACAAGACCTTCTAGAACTGACATGCAAAAAAGATGTCCTTTTCATTGTAGGGGACTGGAATGCAAAAGCAGGAAGCCAAGAAACAGCACCTGGAGTAACAGGCAAATTTGGCTTTGGAGTACAGAATGAAGCAGGGCAAAGGCTAATAGAGTTCTGCCAAGAGAACACACTGGTCATACCAAACACCCTCTTCCAACAACACAAGAGAAGACTCTACACATGGAAAGAATCACAGCACTAGAAAATAAAGATAAAGCCTAAAGTTGTACCCACATGACAGGGGAAACGTGAGCCTTGAGGACTCACACCTTGGAAGGCCACTTCTTAAGAAAACAAATATGACACAGAGCTCTTAGCAGCCTCAATAAGCACAGAAGCTGCCTGGGTCTATAGCTCCCTCAGTTAAGGTGTCACTGGAAACTTACCAAAGCCAGAATGGCCACGTGAGTCTTACATGAGAAAGACGACCACTCAGGGCACTCCCATACCCAGCATGAAGTAAAGTAAGCCTCCCATCCTCGGCACAGCAGACTGAGCCCTCAGAACCGGCAAGCTGGACTCCATCTCAGGACAAGTGGCCAGACAAGTGTCCAGGGGTTGTCAGTAAAATAAAGCTTCTCAGCTCACAGGATCAAATCCTGTGTGGACTTTTGACTTTCAAGATCATAACTTGTTTCCCTAAAGGATATGTTTGGCACCTGCTATCTTGGCTTAAATTTCCCAAATCTGATCAGGCCAATTCCAATCAGGAGAGTCATAAGCTCCTTTTTAACTCTATTGTGAATTACCATAGAAAATGTCATGTTTTAAGCTTTAGGAGTTAAGTATTCAAATGTTTCAAAGTATAGCTTTTTGCATGGTAATTCCTTTAATCTCCTAGAATTATTGCTAAAAATATTGAATGACCTGAAATTGTTACGTTTGGTAGTGCAATCAACCACAATGTTTCCATCTTATAATTATTAGGATACTGTTGGTGTTTCTGAGGCTGCAGTCCCACTCTGCTTACACTATCAACTACTTTTGTATGTGTTCCAATTAGTGTGAACTCCTGTGTCTTCACATCCCCTCTCCCTGCCCATTACCCCAGCAAGGAGATCCAATCTGAGTTCCCACAAGCTTCATACAGGTTTCTCAATGAACTTGTTTCTGGGTCAAATTTTTCTTCCCCTTTCTCTTTCTCTGCTACTCAATCCCATGAATGCTGTTGAATTACAAATTTGAAGCTTTTAAAAAATAATTTAAAAATGGAAATTACATAGTCCACAGTAAATATTTTACTCCCCAACTATTACTTGAGGAGTAGGTCAGCTGAAAAATATGCATTTGCCATCCATAAGGGGTCCCTTCTGCATATGTCATAATTTAGTTTACATCTGGCTTTCAACTCATACCTGCAATTCCACATGAAACTCCTGAACAGACAAATGAATGGTTTTATGAAATAAACAGGAACAAAAATAACCTAGCAAATCTTCAGGCATCCAACAGAGTCCCCAAATATATAACTTTATTTCAGTGACAACTGTAGCCAAATATTAAATAAAGAATTAAAACACTAAGTACTAAAAAAAAAAAGGTGCTCTAATTTGTTACAGCTCATGTCCATAGAACATATATGAATCTTCAGGTGTCCTCTTAGCTTCCTGAGACTCCTGGATTCACACATCTGGAATTTAAAAGCAGCTGGAGCTCACTGGCACCTCTGGTTCTATGTTCCTGAATCTACTTAATGCCCATGACTCTAAGAAGACAACTGCTCAGTTCAGTTCAGTTCAGTCACTCAGTCGTGTCCGACTCTTTGCGACCCCAGGAATTGCAGCTCGCCAGGCCTCCCTGTTCATCACCATCTCTCAGAGTTCACTCAGACTCACGTCCATCAAGTCTGTGATGCCACTCAGCCATCTCATCCTCTGTCGTCCCCTTCTCCTCCTGCCTCCAATCCCTCTCAGCACCAGAGTCTTTTCCAATGAGTCAACACTTCCCATGAGGTGGCCAAAGTACTGGAGTTTCAGCTTTAGCATCATTTCTTCCAAAGAAATCCCAGGGCTGATCTCCTTCAGAATGGACTGGTTGGATCTCCTTGCAATACAAGGGACTCTCAAGAGTCTTCTCCAACACCACAGGGTGGGACCAAATACTCTGTGTGATTCCTACAGCCAAATGCAGTTGAGTCTTCAGACAGGACTTTTAGAAGCAAAATGTCCAGTACAGTGAAGACATATCCAACTCTTCCAAAATGTTAGATTCAGAATTTTAGTACAAGTACAGAGTGAAAGAAAAACTGTGTGTGCAACTGTCAGCCTATCAACTCTTAACAAATAAAAAGATTCCACTCATCTAAACCCTACTTTGATCTAATGACAGATAACTTGAACTGATGGTTCCTTTACATATCAAAATAGCATCTGTCAATTCTGGCAAGAAGATGAATCACATCTGTGTGTCCTCTTATAGAGCTAAAACTAATTATCAGGGTCTTAAAATCCTTTTGATGGATTAAGAGTTCCTGGTGAGCACAGTCAAACAAACCATTAGGTTGAGAACAAATGTTTTTTCACACTGCAATGATCTGCTAATGAGCTGACTGTTGCCACATTAATCAGTTAGGAATTTGAACAATAGAAAATCTGAACTATTTTTTTTGTTTTGAGATTATTTTTATAAATAACAAAACACAGATTTTTAGATGTATATTTGATAAGTTTTAATAAAAGTATATATCTGTGTAGGCATAATGCTGGCTAAGATATAAGATACTTCCACCACCACAAAAAGTTCCCAGTGCTCATTCCAGTGAATCTCACCATCACCACGCAGAGGTAACCCTGGTTTAAAATAGAATAGTAAAAGAAATTACTATTATTAATGTTAATTTAGTAATAGAAATTAATTAGCAATATAAATTACTATTACCATAGATCAGTCCTTCAAATTCTAGAGCTTCATGTAAATGGAATCATACAGTATGTACTATTTTGCATCTGGCTTCTTTCACTCAGTGTTTTCGAAGTTCATCCATGTCTGTATTTTGTTTGTTATTATATGAATATATCAGAGATTGTTTTCTACCCTCCTGGTAATGGACAACTGAGCTGTTACCAGTTTGAGGCTATGAAAAATAAGCTTCTCTGAACATATTTGTACAACTGCTTTGGTAAACGTACGATTTATTTCTCCTAAGTAAATACCTAGAAGCAGGCTTGCTGAGTTGTAGGGTAGTTACAGGATTTAACATTAAAAGCAATTGCTGAGCCTTTTTTTACATGAAAACTTCTACCTCCTCCAATTTCTTCCACTGATGACTACATGCCAGACCCCAACCACAGGCCCATTCTAATATATAATTTAAGATGTTTTGCTTCTTTCTTGCTTTCTGCTCTAGCAAGTAACTTTGACTGTCATTGGCAAGACAGCTTTAAGAACTCAATACCAACCACTGCCAGTAAAATTTTAAAAATAAACAACAAATAAAGAAAATATACATATATGTATAGATATAGCTGAGTCACTTTGCTGTACACCAGAAACTCGCATAGCATTATAAACCAACTATACTTCAATAAAATAATTTTTAAAAAAAGAATGCTCAGAAGATGAATTAGTTGCCTAGACCAGGTCTTCAGAGGCTCTGCCAAGAAGTAATGTTATACTTTTTTGTTATAAAGGCAGCATTGCTTGATTAGCCTCTGAGCTTAGACAGCTGGAAACCTTTTTTATAAATACTACTTGGTCTAAGCAGTGAAATCACTGCTAAAAGAGATGGTATTATGTAAATCAATATTAAAATTAACTGCATGTTACTACAGCAATCTTGAACAGGTCTTTGCCTTTGTTTCTGCTTTGGAGCCCTGGGGCTCCCCCTCTCGGGTGCATTCACCAGCACTAGGGGGAGGAAGGCGGTTGTTCACATTAAGGCGGATACAGTTTTGGCATGATCAGCAGCCGAGCTCTTCACAGGATTAAGAGTCATCCTTTGGATTATATCAAAAAACAAGAAAACAAAAGGCACTGCTTGAAAATAATGATTTAGCACAGAACACATCTTGCTTTAGTCAAACCTTTTTTTTTTTCCTAAGGAAAAAGTGTGTGGGTTTATCTCTTGAAAATGCCAGCATGGCTGTGAACACTGGGGAAATTAAGACTGAAGAGAATGGATTTCTTAGGAAAAATCAGTGTGAGTATGCAGAGGGTTGCGTGGCTTATTTGTGAAGTTGTGTGCTAGGGGAGGATTATCTGCCTCAGACTTATCTATTACTTTGTCACAGTGGATTTTAAATATAGAGGCTTTCTTGCATTGCGCAAAGCCAAGTTCAAATGGAATCTAAAACTAATAACTTTGGCAACTTTGGTTATGACATAGAAATCAGAGGTATAAATACCATCTCCACCATCATACCTTGCCCAGAAAAAGGAACAGCTTTGAAGAACATTCTGTAGCCTTTTGACATAGCACCAATTATTCTTTCTTAGAAACAGAGGTCAGTGGAAGGTTAATGAAGGTGTCTAGAGTAATGAATGCTGCCTAATAAGGCTGACGGTTCAGGACATCCCCATTTACCACTGTGGCCAAAAAGGACCAAGACTGAGGTGCCTTTGTCATGTGAGGAAGAGATTCATAATCTGGAATTACATGTTACACAAAGAGAACCACCAACAGGATTGTGAATGTAGATTCCAACACAGCGGCTGGGTGCCTTGAGGTTACATACTGCCAGTTAATAACACTATTCTGCATCAATAATTTTTTTTTGTTTTTAAGTTGAAAAGTGCTTTATAGCTATTGGTCAATTTTCAGAATATTCTGAAAATAAAAATGCTGAGTCAATCCTTTTAATCTCAGATTTTATCTCAGAAGAAGATGACTAGGAATAAAAAAAGAATAGATAAGCATTAGTCCCCAAGATGGAGAGGTGATGGCACCCCACTCCAGTACTGTTGCCTGGAAAATCCCATGGACAGAGGAGCCTGGTAGGCTGCAGTCCATGGGGTCGCTAAGAGTCGGACGTGACTGAGCAACTTCACTTTCATCTTTCATTTTCATGCACTGGAGAAGGAAATGGCAACCCACTCCAGTGTTCTTGCCTGAGGAATCCCAGGGACGGGGGAGCCTGGTGGGCTGCTGTCTATGGGGTCACACAGAGTCGGACACGACTGAAGTGACTTAGCAGCAGCAGTCCCCAAGATTGCCTCTTCCCAGTCCTGACCAAACTTAGTACTTTTAATTAAAAATATGAGTCTCTACAAAGAGTCTATGAAATGCTTTTGACAGTTCTTCAAAATTAACATTATCCAATGAGCGTCCATGTTGAACAACAATATGGAACGTGGAACATTAAAAATACGATGGGCTTTGTCCTATTGTGGCCCCCACAGTTACTTCTGTGTATGAAGCATGACATCACTATTTCCGCAAAGGTAGCACTTGAAACGTGAGTGTCTTTGAAAGCAAACCTTTTGCCTCTTGGCAATAATGCAACTGAACTAGATATTAATTAAAATTTTGTCCTAAATGCATGGGCTACTTGCTATTGAAAAATACTAACTAGGGAAAAGTTTGCAATTTCCACCAAAGAAAATGAATGGCCCATCATTCCAAAGACACCACAGTCATATTTGTTTTCTTTCAAGAATCATAGTTCCAACATAGCACTCTTACAAACACTGTCATGAGTGACAGACAGAAATACAAAGTGTAACATGACTCATCCTATAACCAGACTCAATATGAAGAAAGTGGATCTTAGAACTCAGCCAAGTGGTTTGGCTCCTGTGACATGACAATTTCTTCATAAGGGTTTAACCTAAAAGGCATCAGGAGGACTCTACAATGAAATTTACCAAGAAGTGGCTCATCTGCATGACTCCTTGAGTGGTACTCTCACTCACCTTCGGTCTTGGCTTCTTTCATTTCTCATTCATGTAATAGAAATCCTGCCTCCTCTGGGATGACCATGTGTTTCCTGAAAGGGGATCATCTGACCAGACTCAGATCATTAGGCTTCTCCTGAAACCACATTTAATCCCTGGTTTTCCTAATGGACAGGAAACAGAAGAACTACTCACTTGTGACAGGTTCATTGGTTAAAAGAAACCTGGTTATTTGCTAATCTTCATGTTTAAAAAGTCTAAAAACAACGCATTGATCTTCACAGAAAACTAATATAAGAAATAAAAAACCAAAGTCAAGAGTAGTTCAGAATCATTTGTTTTAACAGGCTTTTACTTAAGTTCTATCCCAACTTGAGAGTCACATCGGCTTAGCTACTGTCATTCAGGACTTTCTAACAATCTGATCGGACAAGCCTCCATCCTGTTTGGGGTGAACAATTTGTCCTGGATTTCCTGGGACTTTTCTGAATTTTACACTTACTGAAAGCTCCACATCCCCAAAACTTTCTTAGTCCTGGGAAAACTTGTGTGGTTGATCTCATTTATTTTAATAGCTAACAGCCTGGAATCTCATTCTGGAATCTCTTTTAAGATCTAACAAATCTTATTAAGATGTAGCTTCTTTTAGTATCTTTCCGACAAGTTCATGTTGTAATTCTAAAAGATGCAGAGCAATAGGTGTACTAGTTTCCTAGGAATGAGTGAACTAAAAGGGACTGGAATAGGTGAATTTAACTCAGATGACCATTATATCTACTACTGCAGGCAGGCATCCCTCAGGAGAAACGGAGTAGCCATCATGGTCAACAAAAGAGTCGGAAATGCAGTACTTGGATGCAATCTCAAAAACGACAGAATGATCTCTGTTTATCTCCAAGGCAAACCATTCAATATCACGGTAATCCAAGTCTATGCCCNCAGGCTTCTCTGTCCATGGGATTCTTCAGGCAAGAATACTGGTGTGGGTTCCAATTTCCTTCTCCAGGGGATTTTCCCATCCCAGGGATTGAACCCATGAATTCTGCATTGGCAGGTGGATACTTTACCATAGAAAACCATCCTTATAATAAATGTGACTAATTTTCTTTTTTCTTGATTATATTGGCTCAAGTTCACTTCCATCACTCACAAAAAGAATAGTCTGATTGAATGTATTTATGAGGATAGCTTCACCTTAGTCATACAAATATCTCAGAGTTTATGTGGCCTTTTAACTTTATGTTGGAAATCTGTTTCTAAACATTATGTTTAGTGGCTTATGCAATAATAATAGGGATGGTAGCCACTATTTATTGAGCACATGAAACACTGCAGGTACTGTTCGAGGCATTTTATGCTCATTCTTAACATCCTCACATCCTGACAAGTGTCCTTGTACATAAAGGTATTGACACTCAGAGATGTAACTTTCCTGAGCCTGTTCAGCTAGTGATGATCCAAGGATAGACCGACCCCTCTGTCTCCAGAGCTCAGTCCACTCGGATACGGTTTTTTGAAGTTATGATCTGAGGGTTTTCTGGATTAAACTCGTGCTAAATATTCAAATTCCTGAGTCCTTTTTTTAAAAAGACTGATTTAAACTCTCTGGGGTTGGGGCTGGAGGTTGGAATTCAGGAATCTACAGTTTAGACAAGTTTCTTGCCTAACTCTTCTCCAGGCTGTTAGTTCGAAACCATAGGAGCTTCCCAGTGAAATCTGGAACTGGCTCCATACACAGAGGGCAGGGAGATACCATGAAAAGAGACCCTAGACCACTCCAGGTTGGTAGGTGGCAGTTTTCATAAGCAAAGGAACACACATGCAAGGTTTGTCTTGGGTGGCCACAAGACAAGGAATCTGTATCTTTCTCTCCTTTTTAAAAACTGAAATGTAGTTGATGTACAATATTATATAAGTTACTGNTCCAGGTTGGTAGGTGGCAGTTTTCATAAGCAAAGGAACACACATGCAAGGTTTGTCTTGGGTGGCCACAAGACAAGGAATCTGTATCTTTCTCTCCTTTTTAAAAACTGAAATGTAGTTGATGTACAATATTATATAAGTTACTGGTGAACAATACAGTGATTCACAATTTTTTTAATTTATAGTTTTTATATATAAATTTTATATATTTTTTAAAAATTTTAAACTTTATATATAAATTTTTTCTATTTATAGTTGTTATAAAATACTGGCTATATCTCCTGTGTTGTGCAATATATCCTTGTTGCTTATTTTGTACATAATTGCTTGTACCTCTTAATCCCCTACCTCTTGCCTCTACCGACTTCCCTTTCCCTATTGGTAACCACTAGTTTGTTCACTATATCTGTGAATCAGCTTCTTTTTTGTTATATTCACTAGTTTGTTATATTGTTAAAATTCTATATAAGTGATATCATATAGTATTGGTATTTTTCTAATGTATTTCACTTAGCATAATGCCTTCCATGTTGCTGCAAATGGCAGAATTTCATTCTTTTTATGGCTTAGTAGTATTCCATTGTCTGCCTGATAAGGCAGGAGATGTGAGTTCAATCCCTAGGTTGGGAAGATACACCAGGAAGGAAATGGCCACCCACCCCAGTATTCTCACCTGGAAAACCCCACGGACACAGGAGCCTGACAGGCTACAGTCCATGGAGTCACAAAAGTCAGACAGGACTTAGCAACTGAGCATACACACACAGTGTTCCATTGTATATACTGATATATACACCTCATCTTTTTTATCCAGTCATCTGTTGATGGACCCTTAGGTTACTTCCATGTTTTGGCCATTGTAAAGAACGCTGTTATAAATATTTGGGTACACTTATCTTTTGAACTAGCATTTTTGTTTCTTTTAGATATATATCCAGGAGTAGAATCTCTAGGTCATGTGGTATTTTTATTTTAGTTTTTTGAGAAACCTCTGGACTGTTTTCCACAGTGGCTATACCAATGTACATTCCCACCAACAGTGCACTAGGGTTCCCTTCCTCTATATCCTCCTCAACATTTGTTCTTTATATTCTTTTTGATGAAAGCCATTCTGACCGATGTGAGGTGAAATCTCATTGTGGTTTTGATTTGCATTTCCCTGATGATTATCGATGTTGAGCATCTTTTAATGTGCCTGTTGGCCACCCACATTTCCCCTTTGGAAAAAATGTCTATTCAGTTTTTCTGAACATTTTTTAATCAGAAAATGTTTCTTTTTGTTTTTTCGATGCTGAGTTGTATGAACCGTTTATATATGTTGGATATTAACCCCTCATCAGTCATATTATTTGCAAATATTTTCTCCGATTCAGTAGGTTGTCTTCATTTTGTTGATAGCTTCCTTTGCAGTGCAAAAGCTTTTAAGTTTAATTAGGTCCCATTTGCTTATTTCTGTTTTTATCTCCTTTGCTTTAGGAGACAGAATTTTAGAAGAATGTATAGAGGCCTTAACTGGGTTTAGTCATGTGTACCATCCAGATGGTCTCAGTATCACATTACCCTCTGAAGGGTGCATCCCTGCAATAACTCCAGCTATGAGAATGGTGGCCAGAACATATATTCCAAGAAGGAGGGAGTAAGACGTCTTCCATTGCCTGGGTCCAGCTCACAGATCAAATAACAGGCAGTCACGCCCTCCTGATGGAGGACCAAAGCATGCTAGAGCCTGGAAGGCACAGCTTCTCCTCTCGGAAGTTGCCCTATGTTTAGTATGGTTAGCTCATCTGCTAATGCTGAGTAGTATAAGGACAAAAATCTTTTTAATATGAGGCCTAATTCTTCCTGTAGAAAATAACAGAAGAGACTCCCCTACCTCCTTTTTTTTAGAACAGTGACTTTGGAAAATTTATAATCATTAAGTATTTTCTCCTTCCCTGGCGGCTCAGATGGTAAACGCATCTGCCTGTAATGTGGGAGACCTGGGTTCGATCCCTGGGTTAGGAAGATCCCCTGGATAAAGAAATGGCAACCCACTCCAGTACTCTTGCCTAGAAAATCCATGGATGGAGGAGGCTGCTGGCTACAGTCCATGGGGTTGCAAAGGGTCAGACAAGACTGAGTGACTTCACTTTCACTTTATCCTTCTGAGATGCATATAAATCCTTCTGAAAATGAGATAGGCCATCTGTCAGCTCTAGGACCCAGAAATGTCTTTCTCATAGGACCTGGGAGCCATCCCTTTGAAAGGCAAATATCTTGGGAGGTAGCACCACTCCCTCCCTCCCAGTTTCTGTGGGAAGGTCTGAGCCTAACCTTATTGGGGCAGGAGGAGGGAGGCGGAGAAGGGGGGCTTCTCCAATTTGCAAAGCTGCTTCCTGTCATAAAGACATGAGGCCTGTTTCCTTCTGGATCAAGCCAAGATGCTAACACAGACGGTTGCCCCAGTTACCAGATAAAGTTGGGATGAACTATTTGTGGCAACTGGCTCCATCAAGTACTCTTCCTTGATGACTAACTATCGTCTGTCTCAGAACATGTATGGAGTGGGTAGTATCTGCTGGGTTATGTAAGAACTCAAATGCCTTCCTGTCTTTGCAGTCTCTTAGTGGACTACCTAATACATACATCACATCGTGGCTTAATGCTTATCCAATAATAAAAGTGTTTTATTTCTCTACTACTGTTGTGAAGGGGTTTTCTGGGTTGGGAGATTTGTTTTTAATTATATTGACTACCTGACCTGCCTCTTGAGAAATCTGTATGCAGGTCAGGAAGCAACAGTTAGAAATGGACATGGAACATAGACTGGTTCCAAATAGGAAAAGGAGTACGTCAAGGCTGTATATTGTCACCCTGCTTATTTAACTTATATGCAGAGTACATCATGAGAAACGCTGGGCTGGATGAAGCATAAGATTCAAGATTGGAATCAAAATTGCCGGGAGAAATATCAATAACTTCAGATACGCAGATGACACCACCCTTATGGCAGAAAGTGAAGAAGAACTAAAGAGTCTCTTAATGAAAGTGAAAGAGGAGAGTGAAAAAGTTGGCTAAAAGCTCAACATTCAGAAAATTAAGATCATGGCATCCAGTCTCATCACTTCATGGCAAATAGATGGGGAAACAATGGAAACAGTGAGAGATTTTATTTTTTTGTCTCCAAAGTCACAGCAGATGGTGACTGCAGCCATGAAATGAAAAGGCACTTACTCCTTGGAAGGAGAGTTATGACAAACCTAGACAGCATATGAAAAAGCAGAGACGTTACTTTGCCAACAAAGGTCCATCTAGTCAAGACTATAGTTTTTCTAGTAGTCATGTATGGATGTGAGAGTTAGACTATAAAGAAAGCTGAGCATCAAAGAATTGATGCTTTTGAACTGTGGTGTTGGAGAAGACTCTTGAGAGTCCCTTGGACTGCAAGGAGATCCAACCAGTCCATCCTAAAGATCAGTCCTGGGTGTTCATTGAAAGGACTGATGTTGAAGCTGAAACTCCAATACTTTGGCCACCTGATTCAAAGAGCTGACTCCTTTGAAAAGACCCTGCTGCTGGGAAAGATTTAAGGCAGGAGGAGAAGGGGATAACAGAGAGTGAGATGGTTGGATGGCATCACCGACTCAATGGACATGGGTTTGGGTAGACTCCAGAAATTGGTGATGGACAGGAAGGCCTGCTGTGCTGCAGACCATGGGATTGCAAAGAGTCAGACACAACTGAGCAACTGAACTGAACAGTACTAAACAGTAGCAATATTCTTACTCTACAAGATAAAAGAAAACTTATTTTGATTCTTCCTAAATCAGCTCAGTAGAATATATTCCTGAGAAAATGTTATTATTCATGACCATATTAAGAGTAAAGGTAACAAGCTCAAACACAAGAGGCATGGGTTATATTAAGCCTCATATTATACTTGCTGCATTTTCTCCCTTACAATGAAGATAAACAGCCCCAAAAAGACCACCTCAGTTTTATCATCTATGAACTGGGATGCCACAGTGACAAAACCACATGGCAATCTTAAGGCACTTCCTCACAAAAGGTTCCTGTGAAAGTGATTATCTGTGAAAAAGTCAAATTAAAATAATTCTGGAAACCATACTTGTAAAACCTCAAATCAGGAAATAACACACAATAGAAATAAGATAATAGAGTCTAGAAAGGTTGAAGAAGTGAAGTGAAGTGAAGTCACTCAGTCGTGTCCGACTCTTTGCGACCCCATGGACTGTAGCCCACCAGGCTCCTCTGTCCATGGGATTCTCCAGGCAACAATACTGGAGTGGAATGCTATTTCCTTCTCCACTGCTGCTGCTGTTGCTAAGTCGCTTCAGTCATGTCTGACTCAGTGCGACCCCATAGACAGCAGCCCACCAGGCTCCCACGTCCTTGGGATTCTCCAGGCAAGAAGACTGGAGTGGGTTGCCATTTCCTTCTCCACTAGAAAGGTTAAAACTGACAGTTTCCACCCACAACATCCTTTCCCTCAAAGCCCCCAGGGCAGACTTTCCTATAAACACTGAACGGGCCAAAAGTCCCAGTATCATCATCTCAGGCAGTGGGTCAGGGCTGACAAACCTACCCAACAAGGAACTAGGGGATGTGGAGTCAGGGACACACAGGTTCCTGTGGGAAATAAGTCCATTCCATCAAGGATATAAACACTGGCTTTTTCTGGAACTACTGGAAGATGATTTCTTCCTTCTGCCATTCTAGGGTTTTCACCTGCAAGGCAGATAAGGGAAAACTTAAAGGAATCAAAAGAAATGGGAATCAAGAAGCTACTAGGCAATGGAGCAGGATAGAAAACCCAGAAATAAGCCCATGCAACTATAGCCAATTAATCCATGACAATGCAGGCAGGATTACATGATGCTGGGAAGACAGTCTCTTCAATAAATGGCATTGGGAAAACTGGACAGTCACATGTAAAATAATGAAATGAGATCATCAAATAACTCCATTTAAAAAAAAAAAAAGCTCAAAATGGATTAAAGATCTAAATGCTAGATCAGACACTATAAAACTCTTAGAGGAAAACATAGGCAGAACACTTTCAGACATAAATCACAGCAAAATCTTTTTTAATCCATCTCCCAGAATAATAGATATAAAAGCAGAAATAAACAAATGGGACCTACTTAAATTCAAAAGCTTTTGCAAAGCAAAGGAAACATAAACAAAACAAAAAGACAATCCACAGATTGGGAGAAAATATTTGCAAATGATATGACTGATAAGAGATTAAACTCCAAAATTTATAAACAGCTTATGATGCTTAATAGCATCAAAATAAACAACCCACTCAAAAAATGGGCAGAAGACCTGATAGACAATTCTCTTAAGGGGATATACAGATGGCCAATAAGCACATGAAAAAATGTTCAAAATCTCTAGCTATTAGAAAAATGCAAATCAAAACTATAATGAGATATCATCTTATACTGATCATAATGGCTATTATCAAAAAATCCACAAACAAATTCTGGAAAAGATGTGGAGAGAAGGGAACCCTCCTGCTCTGTTGGTAGGAATGTAAATTGATACAGCTACTATCAAGAATAGTATGGACATTCCTTAAAAAACTAAAACTAGAGCTACCATATGACCCTGCAATCCCACTCCTGGGCATATATCCAGAGAAAAACATGGCGCAAAAAGATACGTGCATCTGAATGTTCATTGCAGCACTGTTCACAATGGCTAAGACATGGAAACAACCTAAATGTCCATTGACAGAGGAATGGATAAAGAAGAGGTGGGGGGGGGAGGGGGCTGTGTGTATTACTCAGCCATTAAAGAATGAAATAAGGCCATTTTCAGCAACATGGATGGACCTAGAGAGTGTCGTACCAATTGAAGTAAGTCAGACAGAGAAGGAGAAATATCATTTGACATCTCTTATATGTAGAATTTAAAAAGAAATGATAAAAATTAACTTACTTACAAAACAGAAAGAGACTCACAGACCTAGAAAACAAACTCATCGTTGCTGGGGGGAAGGGATAGTTAAGAACTTCAGGAAGGTCATGTACACGCTGTCATATTTAAAATGGATAACCAACAAAAACCTATTGTATACATATGGAACTCTGCTCAGTATTATATGCCATCCAGGATGGGACGGGAGTTTGGGGGAGCACACTATGAATGTGTTTCTATCCTGAGAAGAAGTGTGTCTCAGTTACATGTATATGTATGGATACATGTATTATATGTATGACTGAGTCCCTTTACTGTTCACCTGAAATCACCACAACATTGTTAATTAGCTATACTCCAATATAAAATGTTTCTGGTTTTAAAGAAAATAAAGAATAAAAATTTTTTTAAGGGAAAGAAAGATACTAGGGTTTTATGTTTGCAGTTTTGCTTTTGTCTTTTTTGCCTTTCGGTCATTTTGTTGCAATTATTCTCCTGGTGGTAAGTTTAAAATTTTTACATTTGTAAGCAAATTATGAAGGAAGGAAGAAAACAGCGCCAACCTCATTTTTTCATTTAAAATTACCTGCAGCCAAAAGTAGTGCTTAAGTTCCATGTTTCCTGGTGTTTTCTATTAAATGTATAAAAGATATAACAATAATCAAAGCTCCTTTACTAAAAAGCCTGAATTTGTGTTTTCACTCAGTCTGTTAAACATAAATCCAAGTTAAACATAAATCCTGAAAGAAAACTTCACCTATGGTTTTAAACACAGGAATGGACCACTTGCCTGGGGAATTCTCCCCAATCCTTCTTTTATCTCTAGTAGAACACTGTAAGTCTGGGTCTTTGTCATCGAGAGTAAGGCTGACAGCTCACCGAAGATTTCCATTTAGATGAATGTGCTTCTATCCTGAGAAGAAGTGTCCTGCCCCAGCTTCATTAATGTTTCTGGCTAGTCCTCAACAGCTCACAACTGACTAAAGAGAGAAGCACAGTCAAACTGTCCAGCCCCCGCTCAGGACAACATCAGTAATGGGGCCACACTGGACATTTGGAATATAATTGCAAACTTCAGTCAGAAGCCAGTAGAAAATAGAAGACCAGATAGGAAAATGAAGAACCTGTTACACAGAACTCCTTCAGCTGAGTTCAACATGGCTGCCCCCAGAGCAGGAGGGAGAAATTACCGTGAAAGGGGTCAAGAGTAGCACTCCTTCCCAAGTCACGAGAAGGCTTTTCTCATCCTGAATGCATGGCCAACCTCCACTCTGGAAAGGTAATGTAAATACCAATTTAAGCTTTTATAACTGTCAAATAGCCAAGCATGAGCAGCACACAGCAGATGGCAGCTCTCGCCTACACTGATGCAAGTGTGGTCCTGGTGAAGAGGTGGCCCTAGGAAGGACATGGTGACAAACTGTGTCTTCAGTATCCCCACTCTGTCTTACTCCCACCTCCTCACAACTACCTCCAGCCTTCAATTCCCAAAATATGAGGACAAACCAAATGGTCATAATTTTAATTTATTACTACTGGGGAGGAAACATGCTAGAACAGGAGAACATTAACATAAGATGAGGTTGAAATTAAAAGTCAGTGTGTAGACACTATACTTACTGAAGGAGTCTTTGGGCCTAGAAAAGAAAACAATGGCCTCAACGGCTCTTGCTGAATCATCTAACTTGGCAGAAAACAAAACCAAACTTTAGGTCCTGCCCTGATGCTCCAGGTTGGTTGTATCCACCTGGGACTTATTTACCCCTGCATCTGCCAAGGACTTATCACCCTCTGCTCAGGGGACTTATCACCCCCTGCCCAAAACCTCCCACCCCCTGTTCAACTACAAATGCCATCTTGACTAAAGAACACCCAAAACGTCCTGCCTGACTAACGTTTCCCTTATCGCTTCCACAAACCTGCCTTTAAATATGAAGCCTCCCTGATCCCTCTCGTGCCCAGCCTGGTTGTTAGGCCTGCTGTTGCCCCTCCTTGCCTGAATAGAGGTAACCTACCTCTGTCGAGGTCATCTCTCCTTCTTTTCTGCCTCGGCCCGAACTGTACCTTACACTTACCTGCTACCGGTGATGAAACCTGTGTTTCCTTTCTGCTGGGTAGAGGTCTGACATTAACTAAATTATTTCATCAGACATTATCTCTGAATCTCTAATGTTGAGGGTTTAGAGATTTGCTTTGCTTTTCATTTTAAACACAAAGAGCATCTGTTGGCTGAAATAATTGCCTATTACTGACACATCATTTTCCCTTCTATTACCAGCCCAAAAAGTTTTCTGTGGCTGCCACAGGCAGAAAGCCTCTGCTGTTTACTCTGCAGCCATCAAAAGATTTGGAACTGAGCTCAGAGGGAGGCTGAGAAATGAGGTAAGCCTGCTGGTCTCCACGTAGGAGTGCACTGGAGGAGGAAGCGCCCCTGAAGGCAGGAATTGCAACCTGAGAACATTTCCCCACTTACCAGGTGGGGTTCCTGGTTCCTGCTGTGCTTGGGATCACAGTGGGAATAAAGTTGGAAGAATTGTGCTCTGAAGTACTTCCCAACGGCCAGTTCCCTGTGGCTTCTGATGGCGAAAATGGCAGGAAAAATAAACTGTGGGCACCTGTCTAAGCAATGTGTATTTCTCTTTCTGGTTAATAAAACCTTGATTTTGATTGGGATGGAAATATGTCCTCATCCCATGGAATGACTTTTGATTGTAAATCAGTCATGACCACCCACTGTCCATTTTACATTCTTGTGTCAAAGAGAATGTGTCTCAGTCATGGTAATGAGTTGTCAGGGGCCTTTGGGGAAAGTTTCACTTTTCTAGTAAGTGAGAAAAATGTGTTTGGCACTACCCTTTTCTCCCCCTTTTCTTCCTGCCTTGAACACAGATACGGTATCATAAGCTTGAACATTCTGCTACCGTGAAAAAACAAAGAGGCCAAGAGAATCTTCGACATGCCAGCTCTAACACTGAGTCACTGAGCTAACAATGCCACCTTGTTACATAGGGGAAATGTGTTAATAGTCTGGATTTCCATTGTTCACAGAAATGATTTCTAAGTTAAAAATATCTGCTCATCTTCTATGGCTTTGAGAATAGAGCAGTTTCTCTTGAGGAACACCAGTCCTTAAACTGTCTTCCTGTTTATTTGGGATTTTTCTTATAATCCATTATTTTTTTCAGTTTTATAATACATCAGGTCCACAAGAACTTGTCTTCGTGAAGGACCAATCCATAAAGAGATGACAATGGTGTTTTACCCTCACAACTCAAGACAAGAGAAATTACCTTGGTCTACCTGCCTGGGTCCCCACTGGTCACACACAGAAAAATGGTTTTCACAACTGGTTAACATCATGGTGTAGCAGGAGGCTCAGGTACAAAAGGAGAAGTTATTCTCCATAAAAACAGACTCAGAGAGATGCCAATAAGGAGGTGGATCTTAAAATCACAGTGTTACAACAATAAAGTTTGTGCAAGAGTAGTCTCTCATAGAGGGAAGAAAAATTTGCCAAACTAAATGAAAGGCTGATATCTTTCAACAATTGATGAAATTGAGGAAAGACGGGCAATCCTCCAGGGCCCAATTCACAGACAAACAAGCTGCTCATCTGGTTACAAGCAGTCTTGCCTCAATCATACACAACTATCAAGGGGCCACCCAAATTCCACAGTCTGTCTGAGAGAGGCACCAGAAGAGTTAGATACTGTGCGCTCTGAAGAACATTGCCAGAGCACAGTAAGTGCTCAATAAATATTTGATCAATGTATACCATATTTTCTGACTTAAAAATAAAAGAGAAAGCCCCTGCAAAGTAACACTGGCCACGTTCAAGCTTATATAGAAGAAACAAATGAGCAGGTAGAAATGCCAATTCACATAAACCATGGTGAAATATCCTGGTTTCTGAACAAACTCCCAGCAGAGGGCTAACAGGGAGTCCACTTACTTTGTAAATCCAAGTGTCCTGGGCTGAAAGACTTACATCCCAACAGAGAGAACTTTCCTCTGAGAGCACCAAATGACTTCTAGTAATCATTAGAGACTCTGTATAAGATCTAAGTGGATAAAATCATTCATATTAAAATAGAACACTTCTTTTAAAAAGAGAGAGGGAGATTGTGAATTCCCCAAACCGATGGTTGAGTTTGATGGGTGAGATAGTAGGTCAGATTCTGTCCCTGGGAGAAGCTGACAACAACAAAAGAGCTAAGACCTATTGAATGCTTACAATGTTTGGAATAGGTTAGTTCATTCAATCTTCAAAATGACCTTAGGCAGTTAATAAGCATTATTATTGCTCATTGTAGAGTTAGGAAACCAAGACTTAGCAAGATTAAGTTCCTTTCTTAAAATCACACAGCTGTAACAGGTTGGGGTTCAGATTCAGCCTAGACAGTCTAATTCTAGAATCCATACTAATACTCCCTTAAAAGTATCTCTATTTTCCTATAAAATGCTAGCTCCTTCATGCAGGCTAAGGTATAGTTGGACTCCCAGGCCAGGGAGTGCCACTAGGCTTGGTCTGTGCTCAAGACAGAGAAGTAACCTCACTAAAAGCCCAAGAAACAGGCCAAAAAGAGGGCTTCTTAGGGCCCCCCAGCTCTTTCTCTGTAACCTTCCTCTCTCCACAATGTACACTCCACAGCATTTAATAATGCTGTTTAAGGAAGCATATTTATCTTACCATGTGTTTCCCTTGGTCTTTTTAGACTCTTTGGTATTTTTAATTCATTAGGAACTCTTTTGTCTATGAAAGACTCACTTCCAAGCTCTGTCACCAACTTACTATACAACCTGTACAGTAAGTCAATCATAGTTGAAATTATCTTGTTTCCCAATTTGCTTACTTATTTTTGTCTCTTCTCTCCAAAATGTTAAATTCTATGAGAACAAGGATCATTTCAATCTTGGCCTAACATGTTACCTGACACACAAACATTGCTTAATTTATATTTGGTAAATGAATGAATAAATGAAGAAGAAAGCCACAGAAAACAAAGCAGTTGTATATTATGTTTGCCAATTCAGGGTTGCACAGATAATTGAATTATTTTTCTTCTTCATTATTGTTATTATCACAGAAACAGCTGTAGATTATTAAGTTGCCTATTAATTGTCAACACTGTTGGGCATTTTAAATACATTATCCCATTTAATCTTCACAAGTAATATTACTCTTCCTGCTTTACAGATGAAGAAACTGGGGCTTAGAGAAATTAAGTTGTTTGCCAAAGGTTTCCAATCACCCTTGAGACAGGGCTTAGATTTCTTAACATGGTTTACAACCTCATCTTTTTTCTTAGCTCAAACTTCAAACTGATGCTACATTCTCTGTCAGTTAGAATTGTAGCATGTGGTAGCTTACCATATTTATTTTTTCATCTAAGAAGTCCAGGTAGGAAACATAGGGCTATCACAATAACTCTATGATATCAGCTCCTTCTGTTTTTCTTTTTCATGCTATTCCAATATGCTGTGTTGTTACTTCAGGATCACAAATGATAGATGTTCTTGCAAGCCTTCGCTCAGCATTCAGAGGAAGAAGGAGGAGGAACGGCAAAAGTCCATGACAACAAAATTTTCCTCCTTAATCCTAAAAACAAAAACTTCCCAGATTTCCTCCAACAAACTGAGCTAATATCTCTTTGCCCAGACTTTTCACCACATAGTCATCATTAGCTGCAAGAGAGGCTTCTATGAGAGAAGATGGGAAAGAAAATAGAAGACAGAAATGGCTCTCAGGTCAGCTAATCAGCAATGTCTGCCATCCAACCATCTAGACCTACTTCAGATGCACAACATGTCAATACTCACTGTTGTTTCCAGATCTTTGTATCTGTTCTTCCTGCTCTGCTATTCAGCTCAGTGCAAATGTTTCCTTTTTTTTTTTTTAAATCCTTCCTGACTTGGAACTTCCCACCACCAAGAGTGGGTAAATGCTTCCTATTAGCACCTTGGACTGACCTGCCCTTTTCTCATCTGTATTCTCTTCTAGACTGAACTCTTTGAGAGTGCCACATCTTCTTCCTTACTATATCCCTGGCATCCATCACAATGTCTGACTCAATAAACCTTTACTGAATGAGTAAAGTGATGAAGCAAGGCATCAAATTCCGGTCATTTCAGTTCCAAAGTCCATGCTCTGTTCACTAGATAACATTGACTCCTAAGATTAAACAACCTTTCAAAAATTCATTCAAGAGACTTCCTTGGCGGTCCAGAGGTTGGGAATTCACCTTGCAATTCAGGTGATTCTGGTTCGATCTCTGGTTGAGAAACTAAGACCTCACACGCCACAGAGCAAGTAAGCCTGCATGCCACAGCTACTGAGCCCATGCACCACAAGGAAAGATCCTACATGACGCAATCAAGATCCTGCAAGCCCCAGCTAAGACTGGACACAGCCAAATACATAAATAAATCCATTGAAAGTTCTCCAACCTTCACCTTCAGAGACATCATGGAGTTCTATTCTCAACATCATCATTATCATATTTCCCACATGCTGTCTAACAGAAGACCCAGAAACATTTAAAGTCACCAAGAGTTGAGCAAGAGGAAACCAGAACGTTAAAAATAGCCCAGTGAGGTGTCTAGTGCTCAGTACCAAAGAAAATTGAAAGCTGAAAATAAATAATGAAAAACAGGTCAGAATTCAAGCAGGATGCTCTGGTCTACTCAACTGTAGCTTTAGTGCTAACTGGCATTTGCTTTTCATATTTCCATGTGTGTTTAGTAATTACAGACTATAACTCATGTTCTGTGACTTAAACAAAAAAAACTGAATTCCAAATGCATTGTGATGACTCAGAGGTAATTGTTCATTTAGATGAAATGTACACCCAACAAACAGAGCTTTCAAGGCAGACAAGGCCCCTCAGAGGTGGCTAAGAAAATGTTATGCTTATCCTATGTAGTGTTGTTAGAAAGAAACGAAACTTCTTGCCATCTGCTGGCAAGACACTGTTCCTCTACCTATTCCTCTGGACCTTAATGAGGGGCAAACCAGCAATATCGCTGTTGCAGCCACCACAGGTACAGAAATCATTATCTTTACCTGAGAGTACAGTCTGTTTTGTCTTTTTAATTTTGTCATGATAGGTCACTTCCTATTTTTGTTTTAATACTTCCCCTCACTCAACACATATATCTCATACATGTTAACACATAAACCTCATACATGTTAACTCAACACATATACTGCATACATGTTAAATGGGTCATCCACTTTTCTGTCTCAGCATACTGCTAATGAAAAGAAATCTAAATAACTCTGGCAATCTAAAATATATTCACAAATGTTTTGATATGCCTCCTTTCAAAAAGTATAGCTTATTTCCCTTCCCTTTGAATGTGGGCTATACTTAGTGACCCACTTCTGACAAGTAGAATACTAAGGAAATGACAGCAGAAGAATGGAAGGCCAGGTCATAAAAGGCACTCCTCTTCCTCCTCTGTCATCTTTCTTACTTACTTCCTTTCTTCCTTCCTTTCATCTTTTCTTTCTCCTTTTTCTCTTTTCACTCACTCTGGGAGAAGGTCCATGAGACACTCAAGAACCTTGTAGAGAGACCCATGCAAACAAGGAACTGAGGTCATATATGTGAGCTTGGAAGCAGATCTTCCAACCTCAGCCAAGTCGCAAATGACTGCAACCTTGTGAGGGACCATGAGCCAGGATCATCTAAGCTGCTTACAAATTTCTGATCACAGAAACTGAGAAATTAAAAATGCTTGCTTTTTAAGCCACTAATTTATTACATAGGAATAGATGACTGAAAATAGCCCTTCCTCCCAATATGATTTTCATTTTTGCATATTATCTTCTGTTTGCATATTATCTTCTGTTTACTAAAAAATATTCACAGTCTGAAAACAGAGTTATTTTATTTTGTGAGAAATTTTTAGGACTTCAAGCCTGAGATACAGCATCTCAGGTAGCCCTGAGAGATTGCTCCAAGGAGGCAGGAGAGGGAATAAGGACATATACAAGCTTATAACAAAGGAAGGCAGGCAGTCTGAACATCAAAGATTACTATTAATTAAGGAAAACCAGATATCTCAAGTTAAGGAATTCCGCACTCTTCCAGTCCATGGGGTCTCAAAGAGTCAGATATGACTGAGTGACAAACACTTCCACTTTATGTATGGGAAGATGCAGGAGTCTGGGATTATTAAAGTCATCCCTTGCATATGATCTCAGCTATCTGGGGCCAGCAACCTGTTTTTTTTTATTTCTCACATTCCCCTGATCTACTCAGCAATCACCTGGGAGGCAGGTAGGCACATCTGCTGGATCACAGGCTTTCTTTTCCTTTTTGGTAGCCCTCATTCACACTTGGAGGCCCAAAGTTGCTGATGGCTGTTACATCCTTGTTTATTGATATGGCAGTAGATATATTCCACTTCATGGGCTTCCCAGGTGGCACTAGTGGTAAAGAACCCACCTGCCAATGCAGGAGATGTAAGAGATGAGGGCTCGATTCCTGGGTTGGAAAGATCCCCTGGAGAAGGGAATGATAACACACTCCAGTATTCTTGCCTGAAGAATCCCATGGACAGAGGAGCCTGGCAGGCTACAATCCATAGGTCACAAAGAGTCGGACACAACTAAAGCAACTTAGCACAGCCCAGCATTCCATTTCACACTTCCATATGGAAATGCTTTATATAATTATCATAATGCAAATACAATTCTGACTTTTGCCATTTTCTCATATTTGGTCAGAAACATTTCCCTAGTTATTGTCTTCAAAGTTACCATTTTAAATATTTGATTAATATTTGATCATAGCTTATTAAACCATTTCCATGTATTGCACATTTCAGTTGTTTCCAGTTTTTCCTTCTAGAGCTTTTATTGCAGTGAATATCTTTGAATATACAGCTTCTTGCTTTTCTTGATTTATTTGGTCAGAATAAACTTTTTATATTTGAATTACAATAAAAAGACTGTGACCATCTTTGTGGCTATCATTACATATTATCATATGTATTTTTTTCAAAAAGATATACCAATTCCTCAGCAATGAACAGATATATCAGCTATACTACAATCATGATTGTATTATAATCTTTTAAAGTTTTGCTAGGAGGTACAATATTGCATCGCAAGTTTGCTTTCAGTTGAATTTCTTTGATTTCTAATGAGGTTGTTTTGCATATTTAATTATCACTTGTTTCCCCTCTTGTGAATTATCTCCATTTGTATTTTATGCTTACTCTAGCCTTAATGAATATACTTTCTTATAAATTTGAATATAAAATTACAGATTAGAAATATTCAGCACAGTTTAGTCACTCAGTCCTGTCCAACTCTTTGCAACCCCATGGACCACAGCACGCCAGGCCTTCCTGTCCATCATCAACTCCCGGAGTTTACTCAAACTCATGTCCATTAAGTCAGTGATGCCATCCAACCATCTCATCCTCTGTCATCCCCTTCTCCTCTCGCCTTCAATCTTTCTCAACATCAGGGTATTTTCCATGAGTCAGCTCTTCACATCAGGTGGCCAAAGTATTGAAATTGCAGCTTCAACATCNTTACAGGTCATGTATTGTGGAAGCCTGGCTTGGAGAATTTTGAGCATTACTCTACTAGCATGTGAGATGAGTGCAATTGTGCGGTACTTTGAGCGTTCCTTGGCATTGCCTTTCTTAGGGAGAAATATTAACCTTTTGTAAAATTCTTTGATTAAAATGCTTTTCCAGCCAGTTGTCCAGTTTTATTAGCTTTCTCATTATACAAAATTTCATAATTTTTTGCATTCAAATGTATAAATACTTTTATTTCTTCTATTACTTTCTATTGCTCAAAAGCTCAAAAGATAGTTCATATTTTTCCTCTGATATGAGCTTCTGTTTTCTTCTAGTTTCTCTAGAACTTATGAAGAGGTGTTTTGTTTTATTTGTAATATTTACCTCAAATCCATCTGGAGTTTGTATATATACTGTAAATATAGATTTTTTAAAAATTGTTCTTTGGCTTATTCATGTTAAAGTTAAAAATAGTTCACAGGAGATTAGCTTTAAATTTTTTACATTTCTAGGGCTCACTGGAGATCACTGAGTGTCGCTCCACAAAAAAAATAGCAAAGGTAACAAATCTGGAACTGGTGGTGGATGCTACTGACTGAATTCTCTTCCCTCTCCTTCCTGATAACCACAGAAGAGACAAACGCTTCTAGGGTTACTGGGCTCTTCCCCAGCTCCAGGTGGTCAGTCATGACTGGCCAATGACAGAAAAAGACCTTTCCATCAAGTAGTTACCTGCATATGATGCCTGAAACATGTTGGTCCCCAAGTGATCACAAGAAGACAGATTAGAGAGAAAATACGAGATAGAGATGGCGAAGCAGACAAATGGTAAGACTTGGGTTCTAGATGATGCTGAGCCACAGAAGTAATCAAGTCCAGAAACGCCCTCCTTAAGAACATGTTCTATGAAAGAATACATATTCCTACTTTTAAATCACTTTTAGATGTCTTTTCTGTTATTTTCAGCTGAAGGCATTCTAAGTTTTAAAACCTCAAAGAGTCGGACACGACTGAGCCACTGAACTGAACTGAACTGACATTTTTCTTCTTGCCCACTTATTTCTCTCATACCATTTTGAAAATGTGGTTCAAGCTTAAGAACCTGATTTCTGAATTGTGAAAGTGTTCAATAGCCAGTGCACGACTAGGAGAGGCTATTCCGTGAACCTCCCCCAGTCTTCACCACACCAAGAGTTTACATAACGATTTCTCTCCCATGTCCCAAATGCCCTTGTGCTCAGGGTACTTACTTTCTTTCTCAGATACAAGTAGAGAACACTAAGGCCTTACAGCCTCCAATTCAAAAGGATGAGTTAAAATGAATGACAAGTGGCATTTGCTACTGCCATAGAATGCAAATCTCTCGACATCTCTTTTTCTCCAACAATACATTAAAAACTAAGCACTCTGACAAGATTTTGATAGTAAGAGCACTAAACTGCCATATTCTACAGATTCTGTCACAAATGAACAATGGTTGGTCCTATTAATAAACATCTGAATGATTGCAAATATGCAAACAACTTCAAGTTAAATAACAAGTTAAAATAAATTTGATGATCTATATAAGTGGTTTTCATAGATTCTATGAGCTCCATGGGCTTCCCTGATAGTTCAGACGGTAAAGAATCTGCCTGCAATGCAGAAGACCTGGGTTTGATCTCTGGGTTGGGAAGATCTCCTGGAGGAGAGCATGGCAACCCACTCCAGTATTCTTGTCTGGAGAATCCCAAGGACAGAGGAAGCTGGCAGGCTACAGTCCATAGGGTCATAAAGAATCGGAAACGACTCAGTGACTAAGCATATGAGCTCAGGGTTCTGCAGAAATATCTCAGATGCTAAGGGTTCTGCAGAAATATCTCAGATGAGGGTAGGAGGAATTGAGAAATTAGAGCTTGGTTCTGGCACCCTCTTCAAGTGTAAAGCTCTGCTTTTTTATCTGTATTACATACAGATTGGTCTTGTACAGAATATTCCACTTGGAAAAAGGATTTCTTTTTTAAATTTTGAAATACTAGTAACACTTGATGTTTGGAGCAATCCAGATGTTTGCAATCAGGCAAAAAACAATCAGATCATTAAGAAAAAGACAGGAAGAGAGAGATACTATCTCTATCTTCTTTTTATTTTTATTATTGCTATTTTCAGCCTAATGATTTAATCAACACATAGGTATATTTTCCAAATGAGAACTGAAAAAGATGAGGCTTTCAGTATTGGATCCATATTGTGTATCTGATCATCTCAACAAATGTTAGAGGGGTGGGCAGTAAGGGGAAGAAGGCAGGTTCTCATTGTTCCATTATAATATAATAACCTGACAGCACAAATTACTGGCATAGCTGTAGCATATTGGCATACACAGTCTATTTCTATTGATTCTTAAACTTAAAGAGTCCATGACCTCATCCAAAGTATGCTTTTTAATAATTCACTTCATTTAAGGGTCCATTAAAATGTCAGAACTGTCATAAAGCTTGTAAACACTTAGTTACCTCTAATGTCTTCAAAATAAAGATGCATTATTGATGAATCTTGGTTTACAATCACTTTGCTTCCATTTGGCAAAGCCAATGTAACACATGCTTTCTCCATATCCCATCACATGCTCCTCCCTCTTCAACTGCAACACTTTGTTCCTAGGTCTCCCATAGTTCTTCAAAAAAGAGCTCTTTGGCATACTTTCTTGTTCTAAGCTAGGAAAATTGACTTATGGGATAATTTGTTTCAAAAAAGATACCAGCATATTGGTCTGATTATAAAGTTGGCTGGATAAGCCACCAACGAGAGTATGCAAAAGTGAGAGGAAACTAGATAGTGTGAAATTTACTGCTAGCTGAAATGCTGATTTCTTTGAATATGTAAGACTTTCTCCTGGAGAAATTTCTGGGACAGTGTAAGCAGGAACCCTTGGTTTTATACACCTTCTCAATGGAACATGAGCACAAAGAATAGCATTAATTTGAGTATCAATCAAACAAGAAAAAGAAAAACACATTTTCTAAACTATAAGGATTCTCCCTAAAAATAAGTTTGTCAAATAAAATGCAAGATGCCTAGTTAAATAACAAATAGTTTTTAGTGAAAATATGCCTTAAATATTGTGTGGGATATAATTATAATAAAAATTATTTGTCATTTATCTGAAATTCAAATTCAACTTGGTGTCTTGGACTTTTATTTGCTAAATCTGGCAGTCCTACCTTCTAAGGCAAATCTTAAGCTTCACCTAACATTAAAAACACTGATAGTCCTAGCTTAATAGTTTCTAATCCTGGCTACATGTTAGAATTATCTGTGATTACCTGAGCCCACCCTTTAGAGCAGCTAAATCAAAGTCTCTGGAGTGTGGAGTGGTGGGCTACATACATTCTTCCCAAAGGTTCTAATGGAAAATCAGGTTTCAGAACCACTATGCTAGAGGATTTTACTCACTTCAGTGTAAAATCTCAGAGAGGAACATCAGATATGTCTTGGATCTAGTGGTAGGGATATACATGTCTTTTTAAAAGCATATTCAATATTTTAATGTAACTTTATATTTGAAAAAATAAAATCAATATTTTATCAACTCTTGGCAACCCTATGGACTGCAACCCACTAGGCTCCTCTGTCCATTGGATTCTCCAGGCAAGAATACAGGAGTGGGTAGCCATTCCCTTCTCCAGAAGATCTTTCTGACCCAGGGACTGAATCCAAGTCTCCTGCATTGCAGGCAGCTTCTTTATCAGCTGTGCCACCAGGGAAGCCTTTATATCATAAACTACTCCCCAAATTAAGAATAAAAGACTGATTTAGCCCTGGAGAGCTAAGGGATAATGAAGCACAGAGCTCGAGACCTGAGGCAGGTCCTAGATGAGTGGAGTGGCTGGGACAGAGAACAAGAGGCAGACAGCATTTGAAGGATGCACACGTATCCCAGGTCAGAGGCTACCACAGACCAGAGCTCAGGAGGGTGAACAAGGAGTAGAAGCAGAGCCCAGGAGTTTAGTCAGAGTCATCAGTCAGGCCAGAGGATGCACAACTGATCTTGTAGCCCTGCCGATTGCAGCACCTGGGGAGATGGGGGCATCAGTCCCAACACCTGGTAGACCCAAGAGTCACAGCTGACACAGGGGTGAGCATTTGGCTAGAACAGGGGAAAGAGGTATAGAGAAGGGCATCTGGTGAAGTCTTTTATCTCAGTCCAGGTGACCTGCACCTGCTGTGATCCAAAATGAGTTTTGCACTTAGAAGATACAGCTTTTTGTCCTGTGTAATTTAAGCAAGTTGAATGACACCTCTCAATCCCAAAGGTCTTTTCCGAGAAACGGGGAGCCTGCAACCTTTGCAGGCACTTGCAGGTAGCATTTTAAATCATAAGATATATGTCAAAGTAGAATGTGGTCTACAGGTGTCTTCATGGAAGCCTATCACTTTCTTGGTAACCATCTCTACTGCCATAGGCCCCATAGCCTCCATGTCCAGGCCTCCCCTACTCCTCCTCGAGGCTCATTGCACTCTCACTCGTGTAGATGGCTTGTTTACAGGACAGCGGGGATCCAGTGCCTGTGTTGACACCCTGCAGAGTGGATCCTCAATGAATGCCTTAATTGGACCAAGAAATCCAAACAGATGTTTCTGCCTCTGAAACACTTCTTGGTATTCCAATCACTGAATATTTTCATTTTCTCCTCTATTTATATCAGTTTAAGCCTTGTATTTATTAGCTGTGTGACTTTGAACAAATGATTTAACTACTCAAAGCCTCAGTGTGCCAATCCTGTAAAATGACAGAATTAGTACCTTGACTTAAAAAACAGTCACAACCTAAAAGTTGAGAGTTGTGTTTTATTCAGTGAAATTTGTAGGACTTAAGCCCAGGAGACAGCAACTCAAGTAGCCTTGAGAGAACTACTCCAAGGAGGCAGGGGGAGGAACTAGGTTATATAGAAGCTTGCAACAAAAAATCAGATATCCCAAGTTAAGGAATTTAGTGCTTTACTATGTATGGGAAGATGCAAGAGTCTGGACTCACTGAAATAGTTTCTTTTATATGCATCTCAGGTATCTGGGGCCAGTATCCTGTGTTTTTCACATCCTAAGTTCCTCAGGGCTCCCCAGAAGGAGTGGCTGCAGCCTAATGGCTGTCAATCACAGGAATTCTTCTTCCTGAGTGCCCTGGAGGGCTGGAATTGATGATGACTATAACATCTTTGTTTATTGATATGACAAGAAATATTCCAATTTTCAACCTTAAAGATTTGTGTTGAGAATTAATTTAGATACGTATGAAAACCTTTAGCCCAGTATCTGATACTGTATACTTCAAAAATATTAGCTATTACTAGAATTATCATCACTCAATTCAGCATTACTTCAGCAAGATTCTTGACTAGGACATACGCATTCCATGCCACCCCTAATCCAAGTACTCAGAGACAGGTTTGCACTTAATGCTACAGCCCCACAGTAGAAGCAGGGCATTCTGAAATCACCTACTGTTCAGGAATCATGAAAATAAACCATAAATATCCTGCAGTTCTCACTGACTACAAAATAATAAAAGTCATCCTGCATTTGCTATATTCCCCTCCATCTTTATTTTCCGTCTTGAGTCTATATTTTATTGAGATTTCCACTCTACTAATAAAACAACATCATGCTTTTATGATTTTCTCTATGTAAAAAGCCTTAAACCATCTCTCCACCCCGCCAAAGGCATAAACTTAAACCTAAAGCCATATGGCACTAGAATTAAAGTCAGCATATTGCTGCATTGTATAATCCACCATCATTATAAATGATTTCTTGGTGATAACATTGTATTAACCCACTCTGCTGTGCAGTGATTCATTATAGATCTAAGTTTTCCTTTGCAGCCCAAGCAGCTGTCTTTCAAATGAAGCTCAGCTGAATTTAGCGCACAGACAT
This sequence comes from Neotragus pygmaeus, assembly GCA_006410875.1. NCBI lineage: Eukaryota > Metazoa > Chordata > Mammalia > Artiodactyla > Bovidae > Neotragus > Neotragus pygmaeus. The sequence goes on from SJYV01050219.1 coordinate 1,009,176, forward strand.
GTTGTGTTGCCAGCACCATTCCCCAGCCCCACCGGCTGCCTCGAGGAAGCTGCCTCCTTCAGACTATCTGTGGGGTTTCTGGTTTTTAGTAAGGAATGCTGCAACTCCATAGCCACAGGATCCCATTATAATGTATGGAGGTAATCAGTTCTATTCATCATTAAAGACGCATGACCTTGTGGCTCAAATAACACTAGAAAACGTTTAAGTCAGGGGCACAGCTTTCTAATTTGTTAATTTGCAAGTTTGATGATATGAATGAGATTCACAAGAGAGATGGGGAATTTCCTTTAATTAATGAAAGGATGTGAATGTCCCCTCCTTTCAAAGAGTGAGCTTACTACTTAACATGCATGATAACAACTACCTAGGCAACTTTTATGTATATATAAAATACACTACATATTAAGCACGCAAGTATGTTTGTCACCTTAATGTCCGCAATCTTAAAGCCTATCTTAATACTCAAGTAAAATGATTCAAACAATAATACTCTTGAGAAAGAGAAAAGCAGCCCTGAAATCCAAGAACTGGCCTGGCACACACAGTTGGGTTTCTGTTGAACATAAACAATTTTATGGAACATCAATATCAGACAAGGCCACTCTGTGGCCATGATGGCCAAGACAGAAACAGGACAACTCCATATGCATAAACACAGATTAAACCATTAACACTGTGCAACCCACAAAACACCGAAACATCCCCATTCCTGGTAACAAAAGTGACTGCTGTTTCTTTACCAATTACACCTTGAGCCTCTCCTTTAGTCTGGTTAAGATACCCAATCAGAGAATTACCCCTCCTTCTGACAGCATCCAATCAGAGCAAAGCTGTTTCCTTAAAACCTCCCCACACATCACCAACACAAGCTCAAATCCTGTAATATCTTCTGCCTGGGATGCCACACAGTTTAACAAGCAATAGCCTCAGCTTGCTTCACTGCTTTTCTGTTCCTGGTGGTCTTTGGCTAGAAGACATCAACACCATAAGATACCAGTACTTATCCTTCCTGCCTTTTCAAATGGCACCTGGTGTCTTTGAGGGAAAGAGGTTTATCTGGCTTCCACACCTGGATCAACCCTACAAGTTCTCTAGATGCTAACTGGTACTCTTAGTTCTACCTTAGGAGCTCTAGGACCGTTGTCTTTTGACTTCTTCCTGAAGAACATGACAAATGCAAGGCTGTGAGCGAAACAAGCTTTTGTGTGAGGATTTGAAAGTAATGGAGTGCAGCATAGAACATGTAACTTAAAGCTGACTAATGTACATCCCTGTGCTAAAGTTTTTCAGGTACTCTCTCTCACCTCCTTCCCACTGCCACCCTCCTCCAACCCCATCACTCCTTAAAATTTTGTATATAGGTTCTCCTCGCTCTCTTACCTCCATGATACCAGCTTTGCTTACATGTTTATCTGTCCTTCCTTCCATCTGTCCTTCTGTCCTCTGTACCCTCAAATTTCAGCCTCCAGCAATGTCTCCCATATGCCTCTCTTATTTATTTGCAGAGACCCCATACCCTGGGCTTTCTTAACCATGGAAAGAGGTTAGGATAGTGTCAGTGGAGGTAGAAACTTTATTACACGTGTCATTTGCTCTCTTGAATGCCTTCTTAGCAGGTCATGTTGTAGTTGGGATGGAGCTGGGGGAAAGGGTACACAGATGGATCACAATTTTTATGAAGCCAAAATCCCAAGGAGGTATTTAATTTTCAAAACAAAAGAAAATATTCTTCCTGGTGAAATTCTGCTCTAATTCTACTAGAATTTGAATTCTTCTAGTTCAAACTTTCTTGGTTGGGAACCTCAGTGAGAAATACATTTATATGGCACCCAGCATATATATACACATACAAACATGATAGAGGATAGGAAGAGAGAAAGAGATGTAAAGACACTACATCCTCATTAAGATGCTCTCTGATATTTTTTTATTCTACTTTATTTATTGTTTAATGAAAAACTTCTACCTGGCTGCAACCTGTCATGTTGATTTCATGACCCATTAACAGATCACAGATTGTTACTTGACCACAATCTCCTAAAGCAACAGCATTTAAACTGACAAAAAAATTTTTCCACTGTATGTAGAGAGAGAACTCTTACATTGACATACACACACGTGGCCGCCTGAGGCATCATCTGGCCCATGGAGTGGGTTACGAAGCCAGAGGATTAATTCAAGAGAGAAAAAATAGTAAATGAACTCTTCTTAGCTCTAGGTTATATAAGCAACATGGACTCACCAGATTGTAGCGAGGCTCAAATCAGACCATCAGTTCACACGGTGACCAGTTCATGTGAAGGACTTTTTTGCAGGTAGAGGGAGTTGAAGCTTGGCCAAAGGTAGAGTAAGCTGATGGCCAGATCAGAGGTGACTCAGAATGTGACTGCAGTGTCTCCAGGGACAGAAGTGAAGAATCCAGCGACCCAAGAAGTATACAACATAGAAGGTGGGAGAATGCAATTAAGCAAAATCAAGAATAATGGGACCATAGCAACAAATAGGACAGCTCAAGGGAGTCAGTGTCAACATAGAGGAGGAAAGGTGGTTGATGGAAAGAAGAGAGGGAAGAATGACCCCAGGAACAGAAACCAGCTAGGGACAGAGGGGCAGAAGCTACACAGGTGTAGTGATAATTACTCTGTCTCCAGAATCAGAAACTGTGAGTCCTGTGGGAAATGGATGTGCTTTCTTTTAAAATATTTATTTATTTACTTGACTGCATCACGTCTTAGTTGCAGCACTCGGGATCTTCAGTGCATCATGAGAGATCTTTCAGAGAGGTACACGGACTCTCTAGTTGTGACACATGGTCCCCAGAGCACAAGGGCTTCATTGCTCTGTAGCATGTGGGATCTTAGTTCCCTGACCAGGGATTGAACCTGCATCCTGTGCACTGCAAGGTGAATTCTCAACCACTGGAACACCAGGGAAGTCCCTGGCTGGAGTTACTTACAAACATCAACATACCTTTCAACTATTAGCAGTTCTTCTCTGAGCCGGAAAGTTCACTTGTGAATGTGAAGACCCCTGATATTTTTGCATTTCTTTGAAAGGCAAAGCCAAATTATGATACATTATTAAGCCCAGCAAGAGCTTCCTTCATGGCTCAATGGTAATGAATCTGCCTGCCAATGAAGGAAATGTGGGTTCAATCCCTAGGTCAGGAAGATCCCCTGGAGAAGGAAATGGCAACTTGCTCCAGTATTCTTGCCTGGGAAACCCAATGGACAGAGACTATCATCACAAAAGAGTTGGACATGACTTAGTGACTTAACAACAACAACTCAGGAAACTTATCAACAATGATGGTGATAAACACTGGTTTCAGCCATAATTTGAGACATTTCATTTTGACTAGCTACTTTTCAGCACCTTTACCCTTAGAATTTATCTGTTCTCAAAGAAAGGTTTGAGGTGTTCATTCATTATCTGTCCCTGAAATTAAATTTATTTTAACTGATATTTAAACTCAAGACAGCCTTGCTGGTATGTTTACACTGTGGTGTTTATTTTCAGAGGTAGAACTGCAATAAATAAAAAATATTTTTCCTTCAGTAGAAAGGGAAATATTACACTTAGATATTTATAACTATGACTGGTTATTTTTTAAAACATGAATTCAAAAATACCATAATGATTATACATTGCTAGCAATAATTTTCTGAGTGTTTCTGGTATAAAGACTGAAAGTAATATTCATGACAGGAACTATACCTCAAACTGAATATGGAATAAAAATGGATTTAAATAACCAGAGTGAGCTGCATACCTAAATAGTACATGCAAATCAGTTTAACTGTTTTATGTTAGAGTTACTATTATAGGAAATCACCACAATAAAAGTAATAAAGGTAAAATTTCTGAGTACTTATTTTATTCCAAGTACCATCATGGATATTTTACATACGTTCTCTTCTTTAATACAACAGCCCCAGAAAGTAGGTTCTATTAACCCTATTTTGTAGATGAGAAAACCAAAGTGCAGAACAATTAAGTGATATGCCCAAGGTCACAGAGCCAGTAAGTGGCCAAATACGATTGAGACCCTTATTACCTGGCACAAGCCTATACATGTTTTGTGCTGTAACATGGTCTCCTCCATCTCAGGCTTTTGGGGGATAATATGCAGGTGCTTATTCTGGGTATACAAGGTTTTGTCCAATAAGATGCCATCATCTTATTAATGGAACCTGTAATATACAGAAGCAGTGACTCTAGAGAGTTATGTTCAACTGTCAAGAAGTAACCACATTGTATACTCACTCATGTGGGTTGCAAGCTGAACTCAAGTGGGTTTCAGAGGGTTTCTTCTCAGAGAGCTGCATTCTCAGCAGGAGCCTTCTACACCACTGCAATATCTGGGGAGTCTGGTTTAGCCTGTGGTTTCATATGGCTTTGGATGTTTCCCCCAGCAGACTGCATGCTCCTTAGAGAACATAGTAGGTAGCACAGAGTGGGCCACTCACTGAGGACACTTATAAATCATGATTATCTGCTTAGGGTCTGTAAGGGAGCAAGAAATTTTCCTCCTTTCTTCTAGGTTCTTCTGGATGATCCAGGAATTAAATTGACATGAGACAGATTAAAGAGGAGAAAATCAAACAAGAGTTTAATAACATGCATATAGTGATCAATGCAAAGAAATAGAGGAAAACAACAGAATGGGAAAGACTAGAGATCTCTTCAAGAAAATTAGAGATCCCAAGGGAACATTTCATGCAAAGATGGGCTCGATAAAGGACAGAAATGGTCTGGACCTAACAGAAGCAGAAGAGATTAAGAAGAGGTGGCAAGAATACACGGAAGAACTATACAAAAAAGATCTTTACGACCCAGATAATCATGATGATGTGATCACTAATCTAGAGCAAGTCCAAAGTCAAGTGGGCCTTAGGAAGCATCACTATGAACAAAGCTAGTGGAGGTGATGGAATTCCAGTGGAGCTATTTCAAATCCTGCAAGATGATGCTGTGAAAGTGCTGCCCTCAATATGCCAACAAATTTGAAAAACTCAGCAGTGGCCTCAGGACTGGAAAAGGTCAGTGTTCATTCCAGTCCCAAAGAAAGGCAATGCCAAAGAACGCTCAAACTACTGCACAATTGCACNGTTATGACCAACCTAGACAGCATATTCAAAAGCAGAGACATTACTTTGCCAACAAAGGTCCGTCTAGTCAAGGCTATGGTTTTTCCAGTGGTCATGTATGGATGTGAGAGTTGGACTGTGAACAAAGCTGAGCACCAAAGAATTGATGCTTTTGAACTGTGGTGTTGGAGAAGACTCTTGAGAGTCCTTTGGACTGCAAGGAGATCCAACCAGTCCGTTCTGAAGGAGATCAATTCTGGGATTTCTTTGGAAGGACAGATACTGAAGCTGAAACTCCAGTACTTTGGCTACCTCATGAGAAGAGTTGACTCATTGGAAAAGACTCTGATGCTGGGAGGGATTGGGGGCAGGAGAAGGGGACGACAGAGGATGAGATGGCTGGATGGCATCACAGACTCAATGGACGTGAGTCTGAGTGAACTCTGGGAGTTGATGATGGACAGGGAGGCCTGGCGTGCTGCTATTCATGGGGTCGCATAGAGTCGGACACGACTGAGCAACTGAACTGAACTGAAACTAAAGAGTTTAAGCATTTTCTCAAGGTGATCAAAGTATATGGCAGGGCCTCAGCTTGAATCTTAGACTCTTTGACTCCAGAGAGTTGTATTCAATCAGAATGTCTCAACAAATAAAAGTCTGGTCTCAGTGCCTGGCATATTGTAAACACTCCATTTATGTTACTATTGCAATTCTATAATGGTCAAATATTTACAGAAGAAAGGGTAGAGTCTTGAGGTATTGGTTAGAAATGTTTAATAAGTGCAAGAGAAGCAACATAATCCCAACCAACAATTTCAAAGGACAGCGTACATCCACTTTGAATGGTAAAGTAAACCGTGCTTGTAGGTCTGCTGCTAGAGAAGTTTACACTCATCTATAAAGGGATAAAAATAGCACATTTGGGGAACAGAAAGGAAAATGGCTTGTCTGGCATAGAATATCTCCACTGGAGTATGGCAGGTAAAAGAAGTGTGTGTGAGTGTTAAGGGACCAACTGGGGAACACAGGTCACTCTATTACTCTATTATACGTTTAATTTTATTTCCAAGAAGAAATGATCAACTTGGGACAAGAATTACTTCATAAATGAAACAGTGACTGGCCAGATATTTGTGCTTATAAGAACTTTTACTTTGGGTAAGGGGTGTGTGTGACTGCAGCCATGAAATTAAAAGATGCTTACTCCTTGGAAGAAAAATTATGACTAACCTAGATAGCATATTGAAAAGCAGACACATTACTTTGCCAACAAAGGTCTGTCTAGTCAAGGCTATGGTTTTTCCAATGGTCATGTATGGATGTGAGAGTTGGACTGTGAAGAAAGCTGAGCTCTGAAGAATTGATGCTTTTGAACTGTGGTGTTGGAGAAGACTCTTGAGGGTCCCTTGGACTGCAAGGAGATCAAACCAGTCCATTCTGAAGGAGATCAGCCCTGGGATTTCTTTGGAAGGAATGATGCTAAAGCTGAAACTCCAGTACTTTGGCCACCAACTCTGATGGTGGAAGGGATTGGGGGCAGGAGAAGAAGGGGACGACAGAGGATGAGATGGCTGGACGGCATCACTGACTCCATGGAAGTGAGTCTGAGTGAACTCCAGGAATGGACAGGGAGGCCTGGCGTGCTGCGATTCATGGGGTCGCAAAGAGTCGGACATGACTGAGCGACTGAACTGAACTGAACTGAACTGAAGGGGTGTAAAAGGTTATTTAATACCAAATCATGTATGGTTTTAATATTAACTTGCAAAGGGATGAGTGGAATTAATGAAGTGTGATTGGAACTGGTGCCAATCAGATAATAAGAATAATGTTTACAGCAGACATGGTGTCTCTCTGAAACAAGTCAGGCCCAGGTGAAGCAGGGAAGAGCCAAATGTTTTCTCAGCCCAGCAATGATGGGACTTACTCTTCTGAAAACTGCAAAGCCAAAGCCACGCTGGATAGGGAAAACATTCCTTCTCCTATGAGAATGAACTGTGTGGTTTCTAAGAAAAATGAATGCTTACTCTGTCAAGGGGGCTTACTTCTTAAGGAGGTAAGAAAATCAGCCATGCAAATGCCTTCCTAGCAAAATAGATCCTCATTAGAGCACCCACCATGACCCCCACGTACAAGCCCAAGGGCCACCCCATACCTTACCACAACCCTTGGCCAAAGCCTAAGACACTGGTCGCTGTTGCAGTTGCAGGAAGCTCCCAACAGCAGAGCTGCTGCTAAACATCACAGAGTGTGGCTTGGGAGCAAGCCTGACTCAGGGCCTTGAAGAAGGGTGTCCCACGGGAGTGAGATTGGAGAGAAGGATAAAATGCCCTCCTAGCCAAGTTCTAAGCCTGAAAAGGCCTCCCCATTTGTGTGGTTCTGAGTAAGATAAGGCTCACATAGAACCACTCTTCTGAGATTCCCTTGTCCCTTCAATAAAAGTTTCATAAACTTGCCTAATAGTCCGGTGAGTTTTATCGAGCAGAGAGCAGAGCAGCAGGGAGACTCCAGTAAGAGGAGGAATTCATCCACTTCCACTATCCCACAGAACTCCACCAGAGAGAAGCTGCAGAGCTTTCCCACAATTTGTACAAATTGTCAGGGAATCAGGTTCACATAGGCCCTCTGTCTCCAGAATCCTGCTGAAATTGATCTGTTCCCCACAACACTCATGAAGCATGAACTTAGTCCCTTTTTTAATCTGAACAACCTGAAATGTATATGGGTTAAATCTGATTTAGTGAAGATTTCAGTGAGGCAAAGACAGTTCACACCACAAGGATACATGCCTTTTCAAATGGAACCATATGTGGCATCATTCACAACTGTCTGCAGCCACAGTAAGACCTGGGAATGTTTCTGGCCCTGCTCCCCACCCAGCCCAGCTGCTCTTCACATCACTGGCTCTGAATCACCATCTTTCCTTCCTTCTCTCTCTTTCCCTCTTTCTTTCAGAGAAAGAAAACAAAATTGAATTCCCCTCCTTGGCCCTGTAGCTCAATTTAGTGGTCACTGTTGGTTGCTTCTGCCTTTGGGAGTCTCATCCCTCATCTTCCCTTCAGCTAGGTTTAAAAAAACAAAGACAATTCTCTCCTTGAAATTTTATTCCAACTAAGCAGGGCCAAGTTTCAGGTGAGGTGTGTGAGCCTCTTATCTCAAGCACAAAAATTTGAAGGGGCACCAAAATACTCTATAAGCAAGANTGGTCATGTATGGATGTGAGAGTTGGACTGTGAAGAAAGCTGAGCTCTGAAGAATTGATGCTTTTGAACTGTGGTGTTGGAGAAGACTCTTGAGGGTCCCTTGGACTGAAAGGAGATCAAACCAGTCCATTCTGAAGGAGATCAGCCCTGGGATTTCTTTGGAAGGAATGATGCTAAAGCTGAAACTCCAGTACTTTGGCCACCAACTCTGATGGTGGAAGGGATTGGGGGCAGGAGAAGAAGGGGACGACAGAGGATGAGATGGCTGGACGGCATCACTGACTCCATGGAAGTGAGTCTGAGTGAACTCCAGGAATGGACAGGGAGGCCTGGCGTGCTGCGATTCATGGGGTCGCAAAGAGTCGGACATGACTGAGCGACTGAACTGAACTGAACTGAACTGAAGGGGTGTAAAAGGTTATTTAATACCAAATCATGTATGGTTTTAATATTAACTTGCAAAGGGATGAGTGGAATTAATGAAGTGTGATTGGAACTGGTGCCAATCAGATAATAAGAATAATGTTTACAGCAGACATGGTGTCTCTCTGAAACAAGTCAGGCCCAGGTGAAGCAGGGAAGAGCCAAATGTTTTCTCAGCCCAGCAATGATGGGACTTACTCTTCTGAAAACTGCAAAGCCAAAGCCACGCTGGATAGGGAAAACATTCCTTCTCCTATGAGAATGAACTGTGTGGTTTCTAAGAAAAATGAATGCTTACTCTGTCAAGGGGGCTTACTTCTTAAGGAGGTAAGAAAATCAGCCATGCAAATGCCTTCCTAGCAAAATAGATCCTCATTAGAGCACCCACCATGACCCCCACGTACAAGCCCAAGGGCCACCCCATACCTTACCACAACCCTTGGCCAAAGCCTAAGACACTGGTCGCTGTTGCAGTTGCAGGAAGCTCCCAACAGCAGAGCTGCTGCTAAACATCACAGAGTGTGGCTTGGGAGCAAGCCTGACTCAGGGCCTTGAAGAAGGGTGTCCCACGGGAGTGAGATTGGAGAGAAGGATAAAATGCCCTCCTAGCCAAGTTCTAAGCCTGAAAAGGCCTCCCCATTTGTGTGGTTCTGAGTAAGATAAGGCTCACATAGAACCACTCTTCTGAGATTCCCTTGTCCCTTCAATAAAAGTTTCATAAACTTGCCTAATAGTCCGGTGAGTTTTATCGAGCAGAGAGCAGAGCAGCAGGGAGACTCCAGTAAGAGGAGGAATTCATCCACTTCCACTATCCCACAGAACTCCACCAGAGAGAAGCTGCAGAGCTTTCCCACAATTTGTACAAATTCCCAGGGAATCAGGTTCACATAGGCCCTCTGTCTCCAGAATCCTGCTGAAATTGATCTGTTCCCCACAACACTCATGAAGCATGAACTTAGTCCCTTTTTTAATCTGAACAACCTGAAATGTATATGGGTTAAATCTGATTTAGTGAAGATTTCAGTGAGGCAAAGACAGTTCACACCACAAGGATACATGCCTTTTCAAATGGAACCATATGTGGCATCATTCACAACTGTCTGCAGCCACAGTAAGACCTGGGAATGTTTCTGGCCCTGCTCCCCACCCAGCCCAGCTGCTCTTCACATCACTGGCTCTGAATCACCATCTTTCCTTCCTTCTCTCTCTTTCCCTCTTTCTTTCAGAGAAAGAAAACAAAATTGAATTCCCCTCCTTGGCCCTGTAGCTCAATTTAGTGGTCACTGTTGGTTGCTTCTGCCTTTGGGAGTCTCATCCCTCATCTTCCCTTCAGCTAGGTTTAAAAAAACAAAGACAATTCTCTCCTTGAAATTTTATTCCAACTAAGCAGGGCCAAGTTTCAGGTGAGGTGTGTGAGCCTCTTATCTCAAGCACAAAAATTTGAAGGGGCACCAAAATACTCTATAAGCAAGATATGTAATATTTTAATGTGATACTTTTACAAATCAAAATTAATACTGAAAAATTCCATGATGAACAAAATATCACAATTTTAAATAAAGTAGGCTGCTGTTGTTTGTTTGCTTAGGACTCTTATTTTGCAACATAAACACTAGTTTCCAATTAGCCCAAGGTTTCCAGGCAGAGGGGCCATTGTATCCCCAACTCTGCATGTTTGTGACAGTTGACAATAGAGTGTTTCAAAATATAGGAAGATATTTTGATCAATGTATCTAGAGATACACATTTGTGTTGTGCCTTAGGCCCCAATATGGCTTAGAGGGTCCCCAGCAGGGCTGCAGCTAAGGCAGTACTGGCGCTTGCCTGGTGTTAAAGGTCACCATGATAATGTACCAGAGAAGGGAGCAGCAGGGCACCCTGAGTAAGAACTTTGAGTCAAAGAGACCTGGGCTGAGGTACAGCTGCTCCTCAACCACAGGCTGTGAGGCTCCAGGTGACTCAGTTATTCATCTTCTCTCAGGTTCAGGGTCCTCCCTGGGAACACACAGGAGGTAACAGTGCCTGCTTCCCAGAACAGTTGTGAGGATTAGATGAAATATTAATCATCAAGCACCTGGAATATACAAAGTGACCCATAAATATTAGTTGTTATTCTTCTGTGTGTTGTATAATACTTAGCTGTGGTGGGCAAATAAGTTGATTGTATTTGACAATGTATCTCCTAATCTAACTGTGTGCCTATTTCATTGATAATTTTGCTTGAGGAGGATCTGCTCAGCATATAAAAAACAAATTTGTTTGAGAGTAATAAGTAAATAGTACCAATGCTTTTTCTTTCTCTCCATGAAATTCTTATTGGTCTTTTAAAGTCTGTTTTTTGATGTACTGTGCAAACCCAATCCTAGGCTGCAAGTTAGCAGACACTAGGTGCAGAAGCATCAGCATATACACAACTTGCCTTCTTATCTAATATAAACTGTCATATACTGTACACCTACTATGTGCTCTATGTGAGTCGCTTAGCAAACTTTAACCTTGCACTGGCTCAATAAGATTTTACAACTGACAGAAGGAAGCTCAGAGAGGTGAAATAACTTACTTAATATAACACAACTAATAATGGTACAATGAAGACTTGAACATTGTCCTGTTGGTGCATTATAAATACTTCCTTTCTTTTTCTCATGGATTACCGTAAAATAGAGATGTAAACAATGGTATGGTCATAGTTCTGAGATTGGAATGTACTGGCACTGCAGGTTAACATGTATTTCCAATCTGGTGAATTTCTCTGACTATAAGAGCCAAACTCAGGGCTGAACCTTTGAATAAAAGCAACTGATGACCTGCTAAGAGAGGTTAAGCACAACTTCTTTTGTTTTCATCAAGTAGGTTTCAAGGTAACAAAGTTCATAGCTTTTCAACAAGCCCTAAGAAGTTTAGGGCCTCTAATAGAAGCTCATCAGGAAGGAAAAAACCAAGCTGGGAAAAAATGTATTTTATCATTGCCTCAAAACTTGGAATGAGGTTAGAGGACACATTCAAATGAAAATATGTGAATAAACTCACTATAAATTCATTTGCGAACCAGGAGGTTTGAGCAGTAGGGGCTTTTGATGGCCCAGATGTTGTCTCATTCTTTTTTTGCCACTCAGTCTACTTGGAGCTTTTCTTTTTTTCCCCTTCTAATGCTCTAACACTGATGATATTGTTTGAAATCAGCCTGGGACTGGAGACAAAAATGCAGATGCAGTTACAGAAGCATGAACAGCTGAAGCATGAAACTAATACGATCAAGAAAAGTAATAGAAAAATCCTAGAGGCTGGTTTTTTAAAAAAGAGACAATGCTGAATCAGAATCTTTACTGCTGGGTAAATGAGCTAGAAGGACCATTACTGGAGGGAAAGTAATAATTATTCACACCAACATTAGCTGGAAACAGGGTAGCTGTGAGCAGTATACCTTCCCTTTAAGGCACCAGGCCAAAGCAAGAGCAGGCATCCTGCTTTGCCATGATATTCCTCATTTATTTTTCCTCACCATCCTTGTGTCTCTGTGAGAAAGCTAGAACTTGGTTCCAATCCTGAGATCAGATTTGGAACAGAATTCTTCCCACCTTCTGAGATGTCACATACCCAGCTGGAAACCCTGAGCCTCCGTGACAGTGCCACACTCTGCTTGCTATGAATTACATCCTCAACGCCTCCTGAGGCTGCTGGCCAAGGCTGTTCACAGAGAAGGGAGGCACATGTGCCAGGGTTGAGATGAGGATGTGTTAGAAAATGCAGAACAGAGTACACCATCCTTCCCTCCTACAGACTCACAAAAATAAGGCAGGACAAAGATCAGCCAGCGGTTAACTTTGCATTCTGAGTGAATTCTTAAGATGTGAGACCATCAGGCAAAATGGGTCCTCCAGGTGCAAGTGAAATCATCAGTAAGATCAGAGGAGGAAGTACTAAGAGAAGTGAAGCAGAGACAGTTCCCGTGGCTTTCTGTGCCGATTCCAAATGTTCCTGCCAGAACATTGAGCCTAGAGGCACAGGTGAGTGCCCTGTGTCAATAAAGTCTCTCCATCCAGACTCTACAGTCACTCACCCACAAGATCCCCTCCTATACAGCTTCCTTCAAGATTTGCAATATCTTTGGCATCTAAGCTACTTCTTCCCTTTTTAGGCTGTACTAAGACCTTACTTTATCAGCTGGAGATTTACAAGTGTGGGATGGGCAGATCTTGAGAATGAGCATCTTTCAAGGATCCACCTCAGGTGAGGTCATTTTCACAGACTACACTTCTGCCATCCTGAGGGCTTCAGGACAATCTGGGGATGTACTGTTCTCAGACACATCTACCAAATGGGTACATCTCAAGCTTTTGGGCCCAAAAAAGACCTGCTGGGCTTACTCATTCAGCCTCATTTGTAGCTCTGCCACCCTTCTAACGAGATCCTTACAGTTTCATGCAGCCTTCCTGAATCTGCAAGTGGCAACAGCCTCCTTCAGAGCTGTCATCAGAGGCCTTCTGGCTTCAAAGCATGTCATGCATTGGAAGTTGATTATAATAGTCTACTACTGTCTTTTTTGTTTTTAAGAGTAACGCAGATAAACATAAAAAGATGCTGAATATCGCTAACTACTAGAGAAACATATTCAAACTTACAATGAGGTTCCACCTCACACCAGTCAGAACGGCCCTCATTAAAAAAAATCTACAAATGCTTGGAGAGGGTATAGAGGAAAGGAGAGTCTCCCACACTGTTGGTAGGAATGTAAATTGGTACAACCATTGTGATCCTGAAATCCCACCCCTGGGCAATATCTGGACAAAATTAGGATTCAAAAGGATGCTTGCACCCCTATGTTCATTGAAGCACTGTTTGCAATAGCCAAGACACAGAAGCAACCTAAATGTCTATTGACAGAGGAATGGATAAAGATGATGTGGTACCTATATGTATAATAGAATACTACCCAGCCAGAAAAACTAATCAAATAACATCATTTGTGGCAACATGAAAGGAAGATTATCATACTAAGTAAGTCAGAAAGAGAGACACAAATACCACATTGTATCAGTTATATGTGGAATCTAAAATATGACATAAACTTTCTTACCTACAAAACAGAAACAGACTTCACAGACAGAGAGGACAGACCTGTGGTTGCCAAGGGGGAAGGTGAGTAGGGGAGGGAAGGTTTGGGAGTTTGGGATTAACAGACACAAACTATTATAAATAGAGAATGGATAAAGAACAAGGTCTTACTGAATAGCAGAGGGTACTGCATTCAGGATCCTGAGATAAACCAAAATGGAAAAGAATATGAAAAGAAAGTGTGTGTGTATGTATATACACACACATATATACATATATATAACTGAGTCACTTACTGTACATCAACTATATTTCAATAAAAGAAATTTTTTAAAGACTTGCATAAAATAAGAGTAATGCAGTTAACAGAAGCCATAGCACTCTATCATCCTCATCATGCCCCACACTGCTCCATCAGTATACTCACCTCATTACCCAGGACCTGATCTTCCACCTGCACAGCATCCCAGTGAACTAGGGTGAAAGAATTGTGAATGATTGCAATGCCACATGCCAGGGTGATCACCACATCCCTTACAACAAACAATGGGATCCTGGAACTTTCCTAGTGGCCCAGTGATTAATAATCCACTTTCCAACACAGGAGACACAGGTTCAATCCCTGGTCGTAAGATCCCATACGTTGTGGGGCAATTAGGCCTGGATGCCACAACTACTGAGCCTGGGTGCCTCAACTAGATAGCCTGCATGACACAAACTAGAGTCCATGTACTGCAACTAGACAGAAACCCATATCACACAGCAAAGATCCTGCACACCTCAACAAAGACCTAATGCAGCCAAATATATATATATATATATTTTTTTTTTTTTAATGGGATTGTTAGTGCCATCAAACTGCTGAGTAATCCAGCTGAGGAGCTGCCTCCCCCAGGCTTATATTCTGCACTTGCATTTCTTCCCCACAAGATCCCCACAAGACCTCCTGCGTGTGTTCTCTTAGGTCTGGCCATTCCTTTGATTTGTAAGCTGTTTTTTCCCCAGAGCAGAGACCTTGCCTGGGTTTCCCAGAAAGCAGAGCCTGAGCCAGAAGACTTGTAGCTAGTATTTAATTAAAAAGTAAGATCCCAGAAAACAGGAGGGAAAGACAAAAGAGTGCAGAAGGACCAAGAGCCAATACACTGATGCATCGTGGAACTGGCCACACCAAGTGTGACTGGTTGCTTGATTTGTAGGACTGCATCCCCGAGAATTTGTATAAACAGCATTTCAGGATCATCCCACATAGGAGAGAAAGGTAAAGAATTTATCTGTTGGTTCCCATACCCATTTGTTTTCACTATTCATGGATTGTGGTGTGGACATGGGTGCCCACAGCAGTGTTCAACTAGAAAGCCCTGACTGGGGAGCAAGATGCTGTCAGGTTGTACCTGGTGACATCACTCAGGGCTCTGTAGAACTAGAGCAAGAAACAGGCAAGACAGACTATATAAACAAGTGCATAAGAGGGGTTGAATACAATGGGTTTTCTCACCTGTAAAAAAAAAAATAGAAAGGCAACCTAATACCTAATGGTCCCCATTGCAGCATCATAACCTAGGAGCAATGATAAAACCAGAGCTGGAAAGTCAATGGAACATGAACAAAGAAACCCAAATATTCACAGCCATTCAAACAAACAAACAACAGTCTTCTTTTGAGTACACCAAAAGAATAAAAAAGATAAATTTCTCCCTGTTTATATGATCACCCACTATCCCATGATTAGCATTTATCCAGTCCATCAACAAATATGATATTTGCCAACATACCCATAATGACTTCTGGCATTTCTTTTATTTACCTTGACATGGTTGCAGTTCTTAAATAAATCAAGCTGCAAAGTTTGGAGGCTGCCATAATTTTCTGTTTTATTTGAAGGAAGGCACCTAGAGGCAAACACGAAAAACTAGGTGGTGGGTTGGGGATGCAATATAAGTCTGATAATGAAGTCATATCCAACTTAAGCCACTTCTCCTTTATATAGGTATCACCTAGACTAGCAGTCAGCGAACCACAGCTCATAGGCCACAGCTTGCCACCACCTATTTTATAAATAGTTATTAGAGCACAGCCATGCTTATGCAGTTAGGTATAGTCTGTGGCTACTGTCCTCACTACAGTGGCAGAGTTGAGAATCTTGACAGAAGACTTTGTATAGCCTACAAAGGCTGAAATATCTACCCACCTGGCCTTTGACAGGACAAATTTGCCAAACTCTCGTCTAAAGATGCGAGAGGTGAGCTTTCTGTGACAGGTGGGACCTCCAAATTAGCACTAAGCAAGGTTGTTAGCTGATCCTTCAATCAAGAAAAAGAAATTTTTATTTCTTAATCACAATGCTTTTGTCAAAACTGGGCTATCCTCTCCCTTTCTTTCATGATTACTCCAGAAGCTGTAACTCTGGAATCGCAAAAAACAGGGATTCATGGAGTAAAAACAAATGATGACGCCTTCCCCCTCATTTTAGCTAAGAACACAATTATCAGATTCTTTCACCAAACTTGTGTTTAAAAAGCTACTTCACATACCTGGCTCTGACTAAACTCAGACCACACCCATGCAGTCCCAGGAACTGTGATTATGTCAGGTAGGTGCATGGAGGAAAAAGAAATTTAACAGGCTAAGCAAAGAACAATTCTCACAGTGCATCTGATCAAAGCCAGGGAACCTGTATGTTTATTACCCTTTAATTCCTCCCTAGTTACATCTTACATGCTATGATGGATCAGGCAACTACTTTGAGGTATGAGGGGTCCATCTCATTAGTGTTTCTCAGTAAATAATGTTCTGTTATATTTTTATGTGATTCCAACTCAACTTCTACAAGTATAAAAGCAATATAACCAAAAACATGCCTTTGGCAAAGAATAAAATATAAGGAGATGCAATTCCTCCAGATGGCAAAATCCCAGACTAACAATTTGTCGATTTATTGATGGGCATAACTAACCCCCTAACTTACTAAACTATAATAGAAATATAGAAGAATTCTGCCATTTTGTAGATTTAGCTGCATCATTGACCAAATTGCATCCCCCACAACATGACATCAGATAGAGAAATTCTGAAAAATTACCTTTACCCCCACAGCACTGGTCTCCTGGGCATGCTAATGGCATTCTTACTGATTTCTCTGCTTTCCATGTTTTTCTTCTCCAATTCCATGTACAGTTCAACCATATTATGATTCTAAAACATACATGAGAGGATTACAGTTACCCTCTTTAAAATTTTGCAATGGCTCCCTGCAATGGAGATAGTCCAAGCTCTGAAGTAAATAAAGCTTTTCATGGTTAAGACCCAAACCTGACCCACCAGCTTTATCTCTATTATTTCAAGCATGGCCTTGGCCCTGGGATGACACCATCCTGTTCTTTGGTCCACAAACATGGTAAATAACATTTCTGGACAGGTCACTGAGCCACAGAGTCATAGCTTTAACCATAAAACATGGAAGGAAGCCTAACATTGTAAACGGGCTGTTTTAAAGCCATTATAAGGTTTCATCTCTAGTCGGTCCTCCAAAAGCCCCAGGGAACTAGACCAGAGAACCAATCTCATGTAGCCCTCAAGCTGCTGATCACACAGTCCTGCAAATGACCATTTCTCTCTCTCTCAGTTCTCACTGATTTTCCTTGAGGACATAGTCTGATGGGTCTTGGTCTTAGTCTACCTCAATCTCTCTCGAGAAAGATAGGTAAGTAGATACAAACATACATACATACACAGAAATAGCTCATCCAGTGAGGCGGCCGAGAGGTCCAGAGGATGTACAGAATATTCATCAACATTCACTTATTCATTCAACAGATATTACAAAGCACTTACTATGTGCCAGATGCTGTAACAATGAGTGTGTGTAGAAGATATGCATTCATCACTACTGTATATATACTATGGATGAGCACAGTGAAATGGATTTGTGCCCTGAGGAAATTCACAATCCTCCGACTTGAAGTCCTTGCCTAATTTTCAACATTTATGCTATTTTCCCAGCTTTCCTATGTACCCTGGAGCTTTGGGTTGCTGTTATTCAGTCACTAAGTTGTATTCTTTGTGAGCCCATGGACTTTTTGTGATCCCATGGACTGCAGAACATCAGGCTTCCCTGTCCTCCACTATCTCTTGGAGCTTGCTCAAGTTCATGTCCATTGAGTTGGTGATGCTATCTAATCATCTAATCCTCTGTCACCATCCTCTCCTTTTTCTTTCAATCTTTTCCAACATCAAGGTCTTTTCCAATGATTTGGCTCTTCATATCACATGGCCAAAATATTGAGCTTCAGCTTTAGCATCAGTCATTCCAATGAATATTTATGGTTGATTTCCTTTAGGATTGACTTGTTTGATCTCCTTGCAGTCCAAGGGACCTTCAAGAGTCTTCTCCAGCACCACTATTCAAAAGCATCAATTATTCAGTGCTCAGCCTTTTTTATGGTCCAATTCTCACATCTGTACATGACTACTGGAAAAACCGTAACTTTGACTATACAGACCTTTGTCAGCAAAGTGATGTCTTTGCTTTTTAATATGTTGTCTAGGTTTGTCATAGCTTTCCTTCCAAGGAGCAAGCGTCCCGAGGAGCTTTGGGACAAAACCCCCAAATATCAGTGTCTGGGGATCTCAGGCCATCTTGTGGATGTATGGTCTGGTCAAAGATAAGGAAAGCTCACAAGACTATGCACTCCATGTTCCAACATGCCACAGGAGCAAGTGCAAAGTCACAGGGCAATTATGATCAGTTCTAAAGTAACACGGTCCAGGTTTCTGCCATAAATGCTATCCTGCCATTTATATTTCAGGAGAAATGCTGCAAGGAGCCTCACCTGCTGCTCTAAGTGGCTCTTTATTTTGGAGGTTGAGGAAATGGGGCCCATCACTGGAATTCATAAGGAGAATTTCCCTACATGTGTGGTCATGTAACTAACCCTAAATCAAGTGCACTGGCCGACAATCTTAGAACCCCACCTGGAGTTCTTTCTTTATCAACTAACTTCAAATCCTGCTACTAACCCTGTTTCCTAAATACCAGCTGGATATGTTGTCCCTACCCAAAAGACTTCAAAAGTTCACCACTGCCCTCAGTCCAAATGCCTCACTCCATCATTCAAAGGCTCTATAATCTGGCCCCAAATGTATATCCTTGGTATAGACCTCCTGTGCATGCCAAACTGATATCCCCACTATTTCCTAACAAGCCATGTCCATTCCCATCATGAGCCTTTTACAGTGCCCTCTCCTTTCTAACTGTTCATCCAAATTCCCTAATTCACTCAAAACCTACTCAAGTACCATTGCCAAACGTCTTCCCTCTACACAATCTTACCAATAAAATGCTCTTCCTAGAAGCATCAGTTTCGCCCTTTCACAGACTACTGTCCTGCTGGTCAACTTCTCATGCAAGAATAATGGATCATTTTCATACTTAGCATCTACATTGATACACTGTTAGCATACTTGAGAAAAAATGAAAATATCTATATTTCTCATGGAAGGAAGACTAAAACATCCAAGCTGCCTTACTAGAAGAAATAGATAGTGGAGTCACAGTCCACAGAGAGCTTCCTTGGGCAAGACTGCTGGCTGCTTCTCTAGGACTCCTGATTCAGAGCACAGTCAGAAGACAAATTCCCAAGGGCCAAGTTCATCCTAACGATTCATATGACAAAGAACTCGAGCTTTGGGATGCAATGCTTAATTCTAGACTCCTCCCAGTCAGTGAAGTCAGGTCTCTTGCTCTAGTTACATAGGAAAAGAGATGCAGGTTAAAACAAATATATTGAATTAAGTGTGTATAAAAGTACACATCCCTCTGCAGAAAGTGACATGGTTCCATACCGACTCCCAGCCCTGTACTCCTTTACTGGAATCTCCACAGCACTCGAATCTTGGCACAGAAGACAGCTTCTTAGGATCTTTTCCTTTAATGAAAAAAAAAAAGTTAACCTTTCCATATCAACTAAAAATTTCCCAAGCCTAGAACCTGATTATTCCTAAACTTCATGAATTATTCATGCTGCTTCAACTGAGATAGATCATATTTAATGTTCTGAGGGGGCATCTTCCCTGGTATTGGATGGAAAACATTGTCATCTGTCTACTGAGCTGTTTGAAGAACAGGTTATCATGGGTTTTCTACAGAACTGTATATGCTGAGAAACAAAACAGGGTTCACTGGATTGGCATAAGGGAAATAAATATGAAACCAGAGAGGCTTTTCCATATCCATGTGGATCCTGTTTCTACTAAACCCAGGCAAGAATGACAGCAATACCAACACATGCAAACCCTAATAAATTAGCTGCACCCAATTATTAAGAAGGCAGCCTTAGGTCATAAAAATGATTCTGTGAAATTGATCTTAAATGAAAAATGTGTAATTACACTTAAAGCAGTTACAGGCTGCTAGTCAATGAAAAATTTATATTTCCTGTGGAGTTGTACCACTTTCCGTGCATATAAAATTAGTTGGACTGGTAGAACTTACATTACATTCGGAAGTGGTTCAAGAGACAAAAACATTTTTCATTATACTTTTCAAAATGATCCCACAAACTGGCCAGCTATGCACCCAATGTGCATATTATTATTTTACTGCCTTTGGCCAACATCCACTGTAAGACCAAGTAAGTGTTCAGAATTCTAAGCAAGTACTTCACAGTATTTTTAAAGCCATGAATGCATTTGTTTCTCTATTCATTTTGTTAGTCTTTCTTTAAAATCTGAAAGGCTTATATTTAGTAAAAACAAAAATGACTGGGGGAGTAAGTATGCATATAGGTGAAAAGTCGTGGTATTTCATCCCTTACCTCACCCACCATATCCCGTCTACCACCATCTTCTCCAAATTTACCCCAAAACAATACACTCAGAAGGAAAAAAACAAAACAAAACTATACACTCCTCTTCATCTCCACTGCTGACATCCTGGCCCAAGCCACCATGGCACCAATCTCTTGACAGGCCTTTTTCCTTCTGCTCATGATCCCTCCAATTCATTTTTCCCATAATAGGCTGAGAGATCCTTTTCAAAATTCAATCAGATCACATCACTGCTCTGCCTCAGACCTTTCAAAGGCTTCCAATTGTCCTTTAAATAAAACGCAAACTCCTCTTGTGGCCCATGAGGCCTTGCTTGATCCAGTCTTTGGCCCCTTCCTCAACTTTGCTTCTTCTTATTTTCACCCTGCCTCACAGTGGACCATCACAGTGATTTTCTTTCCATTCCTGAAGTTCTTCTACCTCCAGAACTTTATGCTTACTATTCCTTTCCTCTGGAATGCTCTTCACTTGACNAAAAAAAAAAAAAAAGCCGCAGTTTATATCACACAACAAAAAGCTGAAAGCATTTCCTCCAAAATAAGGAACAAGACAAGAAGGCCTGCTCATTATCACAACTTTTATTCAGCATAATATTGGATTAAAACTCAAAATTAAAAAAACTAAGATCATGGCATCTGGTCCCATCACTTCATGGCAAATAGATGGGGAGAAAAGGAAACAGTGACAGATCACTGCACACAGTGACTGCAGCCATGAAATTAAAGGATGCTTGCTCCTTGGAAGAAAAGCTGACAAACCTAGAAAGCATATTTAAAAAGCAGAGACATCACTTTGCTGATGAAGGTCCATCTATTCAAAGTTATCATTAGTCATATATGGATGTTAAGAGCTGGACCTTGAAGGCTGAGCACTGAAAATTTGATGCTTTCGAACTGTGGTGTTGGAGGAGAGAAGACTCCTGAGAGTTCCTTGGACTGCAAGGAAATTAAACCTGTCAAGCCTAAAGGAAATCATCCCTGAATATTCACTGGAGGACTGATGCAGAAGCTCCAATATTTTGGCCACCTGATGCAAAGAGCTGACTCATTGGAAAAGGCCCTGATGCTGGAAAAGGTTGAGGGCAGGAGGAGACTGGTTCGACAGATGATGAGATGGTTGGACAGCATCATCAACACAATGGACATGTGTGGGGCCCTAAATGGGAAACGTTAAAAACGGGCAAGCTTTGTGGTCGGAAACTAAGATGGTGCCTACAGGAAGGAGTGGGGGCGTAGTTTATGTTGTTAAAGTTTTTGATTGGCTCTCCTAACTTCCGTGCACGTTGACAGCGGGTGATCACCATAGACTCCTGTTACAATGAAGGCACATAACGATTTGACCTTTAATGTGATTGGTGCAACTGAAGGCTGACCTTTAACGTGATTGGTGCAACTGAAGGCTGACCTTTAACACGATTGGTGCAACTGGAAACATGATGATTTGACCTTTAACTTGATTGGTAGAATTGTGGAAAGTCCCTCCCTGCTTGCCTATATAAGCTGGAAGCTTGCGGCAATAAAGCGGAACTGCTTAGAAGGAACCCTTATTGTGTCTGATTGTCTCTTGGCTAGCTGGGGGGCTGGGTTGGTGGACAGCAGGCTCACCTCTCCTCGGGACCCCTCGGCTTTGCTGAGGGAAGTTCCACTGCCTCTCTCTTTCTGCGGAGTGCCCCCCGCAGACATGAGTTTGAACACACTCAAGGAAATAGTGAAGGACAGGGAAGCCTGGTGTGCTGCAATCCATGGGATCTCAAAGAGTCAGACAGGAATTAGTGACTGAATAATAACAACGAGCATCAGCTATCAGACCAAAAGAGAAATAAAGAAATCCAAGCTGGAAAGGAAGAGGTGAAACTGTCACTGTTTCTAGATAATATGGTACTACACATAGAATATCCTACAAATGCCACCAAAAACCTATTAGAATTCATCAATGAACTTGATAAAGTTACAAGATATAAAATTAATACACAGAAATCTGTTGCATTTCTATATACTAACAACAAAATATCAAAAGGGGAAACTAAGGAAATAATCTCATTTACAACTGAATTAAGAAGAATAAAATATTGAGCAATAAACATACTTAAGGAGATAAAAGACCTATATTCAGAAAACTATAAGACAATTTAAAAAAAAAAGAAACTGAAGATTACACAAACAAATGGAAAGAGATACAGCATTCATGGATTGGAAGATTAATGTTGTTTAAATGACCATACTACCCAAGGCAATGAAGATCTACAAGACCTTTTAGAACTAACACCCAAAAAAGATGTCCTTTTCATTATAGGGGACTGGAATGTAAAAGTAGGAAGTCAAGAAACACCTGGAGTAACAGGCAAATTTGGCCTTGGAATGCGGCATGAAGCAAGGCAAAGACTAATAGAGTCTTGCCAAGAAAATGCACTGATCATAGCAAACACCCTCTTCCAACAACACAAGAGAAGACTCTACACATGGACATCACCAGATGGTCAACACCAAAATCAGACTGATTATATTCTTTGCAGCCAAAGATGGAGAAGCTCTATACAGTCAACAAAAACAAGACCAGGAGCTGATTGTGGCTCAGATCATGAACTCCTTATTGCCAAATTCAGACTGAAATTGAAGAAAGTAGGAAAAGCCACTAGACCATTCAGGTATGACCTAAATCAAATCCCTTATGATTATACAGTGGAAGTGAGAAATAGATTTAAGGGACTAGATCTGATAGAGTGTCTGATGAACTATGGATGGAGGTTCATGACATTGTACAGGAGACAGGGATCAAGACCATCCCCATGGAAAGGAAATGCAAAAAAGCAAAATGGCTGTCTGGGGAGGCCTTACAAATAGCTGTGAATTCCATATATGTATCAGTATACTATATTGGTATTTTTCTTTCTGGCTTACTTCACTCTGTATAATAGGCTCCAGTTTCATCCATCTCGTTAGAACTGATTCAAATGTATCCTTTTTAATGACTGAGTAATACTCCATTGTGTATATGTACCACAGCTTTCTTATCCATTCATCTGCTGATGAACATATATGGAATTTAGAAAGATAGTAATGATGACTCTGTATGTGAGACAACAAAAGAGACACAGATGTATAGAATGGACTTTTGGCCTCTGAGGGAGCCGGAGAGGGTGGGATGATTTGAGAAAATGGCATTGAAGCATGTATACTTTCGTGTAAGAAATGAGGCGCCGGTCTATGTTCGATGCAGGATGCTTGGGGCTGGTGCACGGGGACGATCCAGAGAGACAATGTGGGGTGGGAGGTGGGAGGGGGATTCAGGAGTAGGAGCTTGTATACACCTATGGTGGATTCATGTCGATGTATAGTAAAACCAATACAGTATTGTAAAGTAGAATAAAGTAAAAGTTAAAAAAAACTAAAAATAAATTTGGCATTGCATATTTTAAAAAAATAGCTGTGAAAAGAAGAGAAGTGAAAAGCAAAGGAGAAAAGGAAAGATATAAGCATCTGAATGCAGAGTTCGAAAGAATAGCAAGAAGAGATAAGAAAGCCTTCTTCAGTGGTCAGTGCAAAGAAATAGAGGAAAACAACAGAATGGGAAAGACTAGAGATCTCCTCAAGAAAATTAGAGATACCAAGGGAATGTTTCATGCAAAGATGGGCTCAATAAAGGACAGAAATGGTACGGGCCTAACAGAAGCAGAAGATATTAAGAAGAGGTGGCAAGAATACACAGAAGAACTATACAA
>SJYV01050219.1:1035880-1101480 GCA_006410875.1 Neotragus pygmaeus
TCAAAAGCAGAGACATTACTTTGCCGACTAAGGTCCGTCTAGTCAAGGCTATGGTTTTTCCTGTGGTCATGTATGGATGTGAGAGTTGGACTGTGAAGAAGGCTGAGCGCCAAACAATTAATGCTTTTGAATTGTGGTGTTGGAGAAGACACTTGAGAGTTCCTTGGACTGCAAGGAGATCCAACCAGTCCATTCTGAAGGAGATCAACCCTGGGATTTCTTTGGAAGGAATGATGCTGAAGCTGAAACTTCAGTACTTTGGCCACCTCATGCGAAGAGTTGACTCACTGGAAAAGACTCTGATGCTGGGAAGGATTGGGGGCAGGAGGAGAAGGGGACGACCGAGGATGAGATGGCTGGATGGCATCACGGACTCGATGGACATGAGTCTGAGTGAACTCCGAGAAATGGTGATGAATAGGGAGGCCTGGCATGCTGCGATTCATGGGGTCACAAAGAGTCAGACACGACTGAGCGACTGAACTGAACTGAGATAGCATTGAAAAGCAGACATTACTTTGCCAACAAAGGTCCGTCTAGCCAAGGCTATGGTTTTTCCTGTTGTCATGTGTGGACGTGAGAGTTGGACTGTGAAGAAGCTGAGCACTGAAAAATTGATGTTTTTGAACTGTGGTGTTGGAGAAGACTCTTGTGAGTTCCTTGGACTGCAAGGAGATCCAGCCAGTCCATTCTGAAGATCAGCCCTGGGATTTCTTCAGAGGGAATGATGCTGAAGCTAAAACTCCAGTACTTTGGCCACCTCATGTGAAGAGTTGACTCATTGGAAAAGACTCTGATGCTGGGAGGGATTGGGGGCAGGAGGAGAAGGGGATGACAGAGGGTGAGATGGCTGGATGGCTTCACTGACTCAATGGATGTGAGTCTGAGTGAACTCTGGGAGTTCGTGATGGACAGGGAGGCCTGGCGTGCTGTGATTCATGGGGTCGCAAAGAGTCGGACACGATTAAGCTACTGAGCTGAACTGAACTGAACTGATTCTTAGTCAAATAAGTCAGAGAGAGGCAGTGTATATTATCACTCACAATGTAAAAAATAAAACAAACTAGTGAATATAACAATAAAGAAACAGAGTCACAAATATAGAGAACAAACTAGTGGTTACCAGTGAGGAGAGAAGTGGTTAGTAGGAGGGGCAAGATAGGTGTAGAGGATAAAGAGGTACAAATTTACAATGTATAAAATAGTAAGATACAAGGATATTTTGTACAGCACAGGGAACATAGCCAACATTTTATAATAACCATGTTATTGGAGTGTAATCCAATTATAAAAGTTTGAGTCACTATGTTGTATACCAGAAACTACTATATTAAAATGAACTATAATGCTTTTTCAGATGGCTCAATGGTAAAGAATCTGCCTACCAATGCAGGTACTATAGGAGACGTGGGTTTGATCACTGGGTCAGGAAAATTCCTTGGAATAGGAAATAGCAACCCACTCCAGTATTCTTGCTTGGAAAATTCCATGGACGCAGGAGCCTGGTGGGTTGCAGTCCATTGGGTTGCAAAGAGTTGGACATGACTGAGAAAGCACGCATACCTCAATAATAAATAAATAAAAAGTGGAAGCAGAATTTGTCCTCTGTAAGTAATCACAAATAGGCTTATAGATTTAGCTAACAAGATGTTAGTCTAAGTACTAATTATAGTAACAAAAATACAGAACTCTTAGAATATCTATCTAGAAGTAATTGGATAAACCAAACTATGACTCACAGGCCAATTCCAACTCGCCAGTTTTTCGTCCAGTCTATGACCAAAGAATAGTTTTGACATCTTAATGATAAAATAAATCAAAAGAAGGATAATATTTTATAACATATGGAAATTATGAGTTGGGTAGTTGCCAAAGGCTGTATGGCCCTCAAAGCCTAAAATATTTACTATCTTTCTCTTTACATAAAAAGTTTGTAACCCTTGGTTAAGTAAACAAAGTTTAAATCATGGCATAAATACATGCTGCCATTTAAAATGGTATCAGAGTTTATTTAATATCTTACAAGAATCCTTAAGGAATTAAATGAGATAGATTATCCAAAAGTATATCACGTTATGACTACATTTTTGTTCATTTTAATAACATACAAAATAGAAAAAAGGCTGGAAGAATATGTACCAAAATATTAGTGGTTTTGTCTCTGGATAGTGGGATTGCAGGATTCTTTTTAAATTTATCCATACTGCTTTTATTTTCTAAAAGAACATATCTTTTAATATTAATAAAATAATATTTGTGGTAGGCCAACTCTGAAATAGCTCACAATTGTCAATACCTCCTGGTGTTCACACTTTATGTAATCCATTTAGTGTGGATGTGACCTGTGACTTGCATTTAAAAATAGAAGATAGCAGAGATTCGTCACTCTCATCATTAAGTTACACAGTAGTGACTTTTGCTTTGGCAGTAGACTCCTTTATTGCCTTTTTGCCTTGCATGCTTTGATGAAGCAAGCATCCATGTCAGGAAGATTCATGAGGCAAGGAATTGGGTGTGGCCTCTGGTCAACAAGTAACTAAGATTTAAGTTGATCTCTGGTAAATAGTCAGCAAGAAACCAGGCTGCAAAGATCTAAATCCTCCCAACAACTACATGAACCTAGAAGCAGATGCTTCTAGTAAAGCTATTAGATGAGACCTTAACCCTAGATGACACCTTGATTGAAAATCATGAGAGGACTTCCCTGGTGGTCCAATGGTCAAGAATCTACCTTGCAATGCAGGGGACACTGGTTCCCTCCCTGGTCTGGAAAGATCCAACATGCCATGGGGCAACTGAGCCCATGTGCCACAACTACTGAACCTGCACTCTGGAGTCCTCAAGCTGCAACTTAAGTAGTTGTCCTAGGGTCAGTGCTGTGAAACAAGAAAAAATACCTCAACGTGAAGCCCTTGTACTGCAACTAGCAAGTAGCCCCTGCTCGCAACTAGAGAAAGCTCGCACACACAGTGAGGATGCCACACAGCCAATAAATAAATAAAGTTTAAAAAGAGAAAATAAGAAAATCATGAGACCCTGAAGCAAAAGACTCAGCTGTGTCCAGATTCCTGATCTGCAGAAATTGTTAAGATAATAAATGTGTGCTGTTATAAGTACTACATTTGTGGTTATTTATGTAGCAATAGATAGCTAGTACAAAGATAATGGCTACTTATATTAGACAATAAAGAAGAAAATAGCAACTTTTGGGTAGCTAAGCAATCTCAGGGGTTTTGTTTTTGTTTTTGTTTTTTGGATGGTTGATATAGTTACTAGGTCTTTCCAATTTTGATCTCTAGATAAAATTAAGGTGTCACCCAGTAACTGTGGAGGCTGCCCCCAATCCTATAGCTATTTGTGTTTGGACTCAAAAGATCCTAGGAATAAGTTCTGACTACCCAAATCATCCTGAGCCTGAACATGCTACTGTCTAAGCTCAAAAAAAGTTCATTTGAGTGCTCTCTAGAGTTCTACACCCATCTTCTCCCCTCCAAAACCCAATCTATTTAAATGATATGAAGTCTTATTGCCATAGGATTATTGCTCTGAAACTGCAGCTATACCAATATCTTCCCAAGGCCGTAATAAATAAAGAAAATAAAATAAGCATGCTCTCTTATGTTTTTCACTAAAACCAAGTTATTCTTTTTCACCTTGATCAACAAGATAATTACATGTGTAACTCTCCCATTCTGACCCCAAAATTGTCTTTAAATAAATTTCATGCAATTTTTATGTCTAACAAACTATTATATTTTTATTACTGAAGCAGTAACAGTAGTTTATTAAATTTTTTAAATGCCCTACGGATGATCACTGAAGGTCTTTCTTCTTCCTCAAGTAGCTCTTAAGTGACAAAAGTCATTGTTCATCACGATTACTAGGTATTAGTCACAGATCATAAATATCTCCTATTTCTTGCAGTGGGTCTTTAGGGGATTAAAAAGGACAAAATGAATAAACTGCCCTCTGAACCACTTAAAAATCATCCCATTTAGATTTAGAAATATTCGGGAGACAGTCAAAGCACTGTCAAGACCACTATTATCTGCATTTTTTTAAACAGGAACAACTGATCTTGCACAGCCCAATAAACTGTACCACCAATATTGAATAAGCAAAAAAATCCCTTCTGCTGAGGTGTCCCCCTCTCTGTCTGAATCACACTTGAAATATTTATGGTTACTCTTGTTACAGTAAAACTACTCTCACATCTATCTTCCCCCAGAGTAAAATCTCAATTTTAAAGGGCTCCTCAGTAATTTTGTGAGTTTGTGATTCAAATTATCTTAGAAGCTTTGGCAGATGAAGAACTATAAAGACTTGAGAATGAAAGCTCAAACTGGCTGCAAGGATCAATAGTCTCAAATGGAGTTGTTCTAAGGGAAATAACGAAAAAACAAATAGTTTACTCCTTTGGCTCATTACATTTGACATCTGTGAAGTCTTTTGGGACATGGTGAAAGTTTCCATTCTTTATTTTTGTCTTTTTTCTGCTGTGCATAGGTCTCTGAATACCACAGCCCCTACAGCCTGAAGATGATAAAAGTATTTTTTTTCTTTCTTCAAATCTTTCAACACTATATTCATCCAATTCTGTCATCATATTCTTTGTTTCATAGTCTTTGCATATCTCTTTTGTACTAAGTAATTTAAGGCTATCTATAAAAGCAGAGACATTACTTTGCCAACAAAAGTGCATCTAGTCAAGGCTATAGTTTTTCCAGTGGTCATGTATGGATGTGAGAGTTGGACTGTGAAGAAAGCTGAGCACTGAAGAATTGATGCTTTTGAACTGCAGTGTTGGAGAACTCTTGAGAGTCCCTTGGACTGCAAGGAGATCCAACCAGTCCATCCTAAAGGAAATCAGTCCTGGGTGTTCATTGGAAGGACTGATGCTGAAGCTGAAACTACAATACTTTGGCCACCTCATGCAAAGAGTTGACTCATTGGAGAAGACCCTGATGCTGGGAGGGATTGGGGGCAGGAGGAGAAGGGGACAGAGGATGAGATGGCTGGATGGCATCACCGACTCGATGGACATGTTTGGGTAAATTCCAGGAGTTGGTGATGGACAGGGAGGCCTGGTGTGCTGATTCATGGGGTTACAAAGAGTCAGACAGGACTGAGCAACTGAACTGAACTGAACTGATCTTAGTGTACAAACATCCTAAAACTTTATACAAAGGAGGTCCTTTAAAATGTTGTGGAAACCTATAGACTTTTAAGAGATTAAAAGATACAGTAACTGATTACATAATGTGGGATTTAATTGTATCCTGATTCAAATAATGTGTTTAAAAAAATTTGTGAGTAGGGAAACTCAAACATTGGCTATTTGACAACATTAAGTAACTGTTAGATGTGATTTAAAAAACATTATGTTGTTTAAAAAGAGTATTTGTGTGTGTATATATACCTATACATATATACATATATCTGTGGAAATGATATGAAATTTGGAATCTGCTTCAAACTAGTTGGGAAAATGGGTGGGAGTATAAAATGAAACATTGTTAACTGTGACTTTAATTGGGTGGTGGGTGCCTGGTAGCTCAGCTGGTGAAGAATCTGCCTGCAATGCAGGAGACCCCGGGGTGATTCCTGGGATGAGATCTGCTGGAGAAGGGATAGGCCATCCATTCCAGTATTCTTGGGCTTCCCAGGTGGCTCAGCTGGTGAAGAATCTGTCTGCAACATGGGAGACCTGGGTTCGATCCCTGGGTTGGGAAGATTCCCCTGGAGGGGGGGATGGCTACCCACTCCAGTATTCTGGTCTGGAGAATTCCATGGACTGTATAGTTCAGGAGATCACAAACAGTTGGCCACGACTGAGTGACTTTCACACATACTTGGAGGTAAGTAATGATGCTTTAAAAATCACCCCAAGTAGTGGATTAAAACATTTATTTTGCTCATAAATCTGCAATTGGAGCAGCGATTGGTGGAGACAGCTCAAAGATCTTCCACTTAGTGTCTACTGATGATCATGCTTAGTTGCTTAGTTGCGCTCAACTCTTTGCCACCCCATAGTCTGTGGGCATTTTCAGGCAAGATACTGGAGTGGGTTGACATTTTTTTCTTCCAGGGGAATCTTTCCCACCTGGAATCAAACCTGCATCTCCTGTGTCCCTGGCATTGCAGGTAGATTCTTTACCCACTGAGCCATCAGGGTAGGCCGAGTGACAATTGGGGAAGCTCAAAGTTGGAGTGATATCACCTGAAAACCTATTAGCTTATGTCTGATGGTTGATACTGACTGTTGGTGGGAACTTTTGCTGAGGCTGTTGGCCAGAACACCTAGGCAGCTAAGTTTCAAGGGTGAGGTGAGAGGGAGAATGAAAATGAGCACAGGACAAACCCTCTAGTGTCTTATGACCTAGCCTCTTATCACTTCTAACACATTCTATTGGCTAGAAGCAAGTCACTAAAGCTAAAGCCAATTCATATCCAAAACTGTTTTGATGGGAGGCCTGTCAATTTCAAGTTCACTCTGTAAACCAAAATTTATTTACATCACCCCCACATGCAAATTATACTCAATCCTCTCTCAAAGCCCAACCCCCAGACTTGTTTATCATAACAATAGGCTCAGAACTAAGGACAATTATGAATCAAGCCAAACTGCAGATGAGTTTACTCAGATTAGTTTCTCAAGTTAAGTTTTTAAATTCAGTTTTTGGTCTCAGTTCAGTTCAGTTCAGTTCAGTCGCTCAGTCGTGTCCGACTCTTTGCAACCCCATGAATCGCAGCACGCCAGGCCTCCCTGTCCATCACCAACTCCCAGAGTTCATTCAGATTCATGTCCATCGAGTCAGTGATGCCATCTAGCCATCTCATCCTCTGTCGTCCCCTTCTCCTCCTGCCCCCAACCTTTCCCAGCAGCTAAAGTCTTATGAATTAAAGACAAAAGGTATCTGGCCTCCATAAATTCTAGCAATGGTTAGGAAGAAATATGCACACAATACATAAAGATTTAATTGAATGACAATAACAGCACAAAGGAGGGGGAAATAGAGCTATACAGAAGCAAAGTTTCTGAATATTGAACTTAAACTGATATTAACCTGAGCTAGATTGTTACAGACTGTGATGTTAATCGCCAGGGCAACCACTAAGAAAATAACACAAAAATACATAGTAAAAGGAATGACAAGGGAATTAAACTCGTACACTAGAAAATATCTATTCAATACAAAAAAGCAATGGAAAAGGGTAGAATTCCATTAAAAGCAAATATAAAGATAAAGGAGAATGACAAGAATAGCACCATACAGGTGATATAAGCATGCCAGAGAGACATGCCCATAAATGATGGGAACTATAACCTTGTATTTCAAAATGAAAATTAAAGAAGAAATTAAGAAGATGATAAGAGATTTAGCAGAATTAGAAAAACTCAAATGAGAGGAATGGACATTTGATGAGAGAAGAAAAAATTTAGAAAGCAATTTAAAGTAAAAAAAAAAAAAATTCCCAAGTAAATACTAAACCAGAAGGAACACACAGCAAATATGCACAATATCTCTTCCAGTAATGCTGGAAGAGANAGAGAGAGAGATAGAAAGAGGGAAGATTAGTTTACTAGACACCTGGATGTCTGCTGGTACTATTCACTGAATTAAAGACACAAAAAGAGGAGGATCAGATTTGGACTGGGACATGCTGAGTCTGAGGCACCTGTGATGCTGTCTAGTAGCTATTTGGAGGTGTATATCTAATGCTAAGGACTGAAGGCCAAGTGAGGACAGGATTCGTAGTTATTTTATTGTATGCAAAAAAATGTTATGGCCTTTGCCTAACCAAAGTAAAAAGGAGTTCAAGGTAGAGCATAATTTATTCAACTTATTTCTAGGGCTTTGTCTCATTTAAGTTTAGGTTGACTTAATCTTAGGTATTTATGTGTTTCTGCTCACACTATTAAAAAGTGAATATTAAGAGTATAGTGTTCTTATTCGTAATATGTCCTCTGGCTCTCTATCAAGCCTCGAATTTATCTTGACATACATGATGTATAGTTTTCTGGATGGCAAATATTTTACTATATCTGCTTTTATACTGATTAAATATTCTTGTTTTTCATATGTGATGTCCAGGGAGTCAAAGACTGTGTGTTGAGTGCTCTGTGTTACATTCAGGGCTCCTTTCTGGTCCATGGAAGACACTAAAATAAATGCTAAATGAGAAGAGACTTAATTATATGTAACACATAAACCCACTCCACTGTTCTTGCCTGGAGAATCCCAGGAATGGGGGAGCCTGGGGGGCTGCCATCTATGGGGTCACACAGATTTGGACACGACTGAAGAGACTTAGCAGCAGCAACGGCAACACATAAAACATATCACATATAGCAATGACTAGTATATATTTACTGATGATAATGAACAAGATACTTGACTTTTGTGAGTCTCAGTTTCTTTAAGAGGGAAAAAAGAGCAAAGGATGGTGATAGGGTTTCAAAATGTGTTTCAGTTGTTCATAGCCAGATGAAAGCAAAGTATTCATTATCCANCTGATGATAATGAACAAGATACTTGACTTTTGTGAGTCTCAGTTTCTTTAAGAGGGAAAAAAGAGCAAAGGATGGTGATAGGGTTTCAAAATGTGTTTCAGTTGTTCATAGCCAGATGAAAGCAAAGTATTCATTATTCATTCCATATTTTTTCTCCAACAGAAAAATCTTTAAGAATATTTGTGAATATAGAAGTGTTTTTAAAAGCTTGGTGATTATTCAACCATAAAAAGGAATGAAGTACTGACATATTTTACAGCATGGATGAATCTTGAAAATACTGTGTTAAGTGAAAGGAGCCAGACACAAAAGGCTATATATTGTATGATCCCAATTATATAGAAGATACAGAATAGATAATTTGGTAGAGATAGAAAGCAGAGTATTGGTTTCCAGAGGTTGGGCGAAGTAGAATGACTGTTTAACAAGCCCAGGGCTTCTCTTTTGGAATGATGAAAATGTTCTAGAACTAGGCAGTGTGTGATGATTGTATCATATTGCCAATACATTAAATGTCTCTAAATTGTATCATTTTAAAATGACTAAACAGGTAAATTTTATGCTATGTGCATTTGAGCACAATTTTTTAAAGCTTATAATAATTTTGACCATCTGTTTACTAGAGTGAAATGGTCATGTCTACAATGCCCATATAGAAAAGCAACCCTTTAAAAGTATCACGTAAGGGTATAACAGAATAATCTAACTCTGAATAAAGCATGGTTCCACTGAATCAAACGTGTGCTTGGAAAAATGTGGCAGGGTACAAGTGTGGGTATTTCACGACTTTGAGATGTCTAAGCAATGAAGTTATTGTGACTGTCTGACACTAAAGGGCTTTTTCAAATAGATCCCATCAACGAATGATAAAATGACTCTTAAAGCCTAAGAAGCAAGATGGAATAAGACAAAGAAGAAAATATATATCACATTTGGTTGTAAAACATCCATGATGAAGACTTTATCAGCACTATATGGATTAAGGGAGAACCAGATTCTACAGCCATCCTAGCGATAAACTTTCCTCTGATGAAGGATTTCTGAAGAATGTAGGGACTATCCAGAAAAACAGGGGCAGGATTTTTCTTCTCCCAGCCAGGTGAAGAAGAGATTCTTTCCCTTTTAACAGAATAAATAGCTGTTTGCTTGCCATGCTGATATAGTTACTGGGTGTAGTCCAGTTTGGTTCAGTTCAGTCGCTCAATTGTGTTCAACTCTTTGTGACCCCATGAATTGCAGCATGCTAGGCCTCCCTGTCCATCACCAACTCCCGGAGTTCACTCAAACTCACGTCCATTGAGTCAGTGATGCCATTCAGCCATCTCATCCTCTGTCGTCCCCTTCTCCTCCTGCCCCAATCTCTTCCAGCATCAGAGTCTTTTCCAGTGAGNGATATACTCCTTTCCCAATTTGGTACAGTCTGTTGTTCCATGTCCAGTTCCTACTGTTGCCTCAGATTGCTCAGGAGACAGGTAAGGTGGGCCAGTACTCCCACTTTCGAAAATTTTGCCCAGTTTGTCATGATCCACACAAAGGCTTTAGTGTAGTCAATGAAGCAGATGTTTTTCTGGAATTCTGCTTTTTCTATGATCCAATGGATGTTGGCAATCTGATCTCTGGTTCCTCTGCCTTTTCTAAATTCACCTTGAACATCTGGAAGTTCACAGCTGTTGAAAGCCTGGCTTGGATAATTTTGAGCATTACTTTACTACCATGTGAGATGAGTGCAACTGTGCAGCAGTTTGAACATTCTTTGGCATTGCCTTTGGGACTGAAATGAAAACTGACCTTTACCAGTCTGTGGCCACTGCTGAGTTTTCTAAATTTGCTGACATATTGAGTGCAGCACTTTAACACATCATCTTTTAGGATTTGAAATAGCTCAGTTGGAATTCTATAATATCCAATAGCTTTGTTCATAGTAATGTTTCTTAAGGCCCACCTGACTTCACATTCCAGGATATCTGGCTCTAGCTGAGTGATCATACCATCGTGGTTAACTGGTTCATTAAAATCCTTTTTGTATAGTTCTGTATATTCTTGCCACCTCTTCTTAATATCTTCTGCTTCTGTTAAGTCCATACCACTTCTGTCCTTTATTGAGCCCATCTTTGCATGAAATGTTCCCTTGGTATCTCTAATTTTCTTGAAGACATCTCTAGTCTTTCCCACTCTACTGTTTTCCTCTATCTCTGCACTGATCACTGAGAAATCTTTTTCTCTCCTTGCTATTCTTTACAACTCTGCATTCAGATGGATATCTCTTTCCTTTTCTCCTTTGCCTTTCACTATTCTTCTTTCCTCAGCTATTTGTAAGGCCTCCTCAGACAACCATTTTGCCTTTCTGCATTTTTCTTGGGGATGGTTTTGATCACNCTCTTCTTAATATCTTCTGCTTCTGTTAAGTCCATACCACTTCTGTCCTTTATTGAGCCCATCTTTGCATGAAATGTTCCCTTGGTATCTCTAATTTTCTTGAAGACATCTCTAGTCTTTCCCACTCTACTGTTTTCCTCTATCTCTGCACTGATCACTGAGAAATCTTTTTCTCTCCTTGCTATTCTTTACAACTCTGCATTCAGATGGATATCTCTTTCCTTTTCTCCTTTGCCTTTCACTATTCTTCTTTCCTCAGCTATTTGTAAGGCCTCCTCAGACAACCATTTTGCCTTTCTGCATTTCTTTTTCTTGGGGATGGTTTTGATCACCGCCTCCTGTACAGCGTTACAAAGCTCCGCCCACAGTTTTTCAGGCACTCTATCTAATCCCTTGAATCTATTGGTCACTTCCACTGTATAATCATAAGGGATTTGATGTAGGTCATATGTGGATGGTCTAGGGGTTTTCCCTACTTTCTTCAAGTCTGAATTTGGCAATGAGGAGTTCATGATTGAACTACAGTCAGCTCCTGGTCTTGTTTCTGCTGACTGCATAGAACTTCTCCATTTTTGGCTGCAGAGAAAATAATCAGTCTGATTTCGGTATTGACTTTCTGGTGATGTCCATGTGTAGAGTCATCACTTATGTTGTAGGAAGTGGATATTTGCTATGATCAGTGAGTTCTCTTGGCAAAACTCTGCTACCCTTTACCCTACTTCATTTGTTGTGTACTCCAAAGCCAAATTTGCCTGTCACTCTAGGTATCTCTTGACTTCCTACTTTTGCATTCCAGTCCCCTATGATGAAAAGGACATCTTTTTGGGGGGTGTTAGTTCTTTCGACTTCAGCTTCTTCAGCATTAGTGGTTGGGGCACAGACTTGGATTATTGTGATACTGGTTTGCCTTGGAAATGAACAGAAATCTGTCATTTTTGAGGATGCACCCAAGTGCTGCATTTCAGACTCTTTTGTTGACTATGAGGGCTACACCATTTCTTCTAAGGGATTCTTGCCCACAGTAGTAGATAGTAGTAGATTCAGTAGTCATCTGAATTAAATTTGCCCATTCCCGTCCATTTTATTTCATGGATTTCTAAAATGTCAATGTTCATTCTTGCCATCTCCTGTTTAACCACTTCCAATTTATCCTGATTCATGGACCTAACATTCCAGGTTCCTATTCAATATCGTTCTTTACAGCATTGGTTCCATCGCCAGTCACATCCACAACCGGGCATTGTTTTCACTTTGGCTCAGCCTCTTCATTCTTTCTGGAGCTATTTCTCCACCCTTCTCCAGTAGCATATTGGGAACTTAACAACCTGGGGAGTTTACCTTTTAGTGTCCTATCTTTTTGCCTTTTCATTCTGTTTGTGGGGTTCTCAAGGCAAGAATACTGAAGCGGTTTGCCATCTCCTTCTCCAGTGAACCACATTTTATCAGAACTCTCCACCATGACCCGTCCATCTTGGGTCACCCTACAATGGCATGGCTCATGGTTTCATGAGTTAGACAAGGCCCTGATTCGTGTGATCAGTTTGGTTAGTTTTCTGTAATTGTGGTTTTCATTCTCATCTGCCCAATGATGGATAAGTGCAAGTGGTTTGTGGAAGCTTCCTGATGGGAGGGACTGGTTGTGGGGGAATCTGGTCTTGCTCTGATGGGCGGGGCCATGCTGAGTAAATCTTTAATCCAATTTTATATTGATGGGTGGGGCTGTGTTTCCTCCCAGCATTTAGCTTCAGGCCAAACTATGGTAGGGGTAATGGTGTTAATGGTGGCCTCCTTCAAAAGGACTTATGCCAGGATGTTGTGGCTCCAGGACTGTTGTATTCAGTACCACAGCCCTACAGGCCACAGTCTACCCAGCTTTGGACAGAGACTCCTGAACACTCAGACAAGCCTGGCTCATTCCCTTTTGGGGTCACTGCTCCTTTCTCCTGGGTCATGGTGTGCCCAAGATTTTCTTTGTGCCCCCCAACATTCTGTTTCACCAGTCCTATGGAAGTTCTGTAATCATATCCCACTGGATTTCAAAGTCAAATTCCCTGGGGGTTCTCGGTTCTTTTGCCAGATCCCCAGGTTTGGAAACCTGTTGCAGGCCCTATAACTTTCCCAACAATGTGAGAACTTCTTTGGTATAATTGTTTTCCAGTTCGTGGGTACTCTGCTCAGTGGCTCTATAGTGGGATAATGGTGACCTCCTCCAAGAGGACTGATGCCACATGCCACACCTCTGTTCTGGTCTGCTGCACCCAGAGCCCCTATCCCTGTGGCAGGCCACTGCTGACCTGTGCCTCTGCCGGAGACACTCAAACACTCAAAGGCAGGTTTGGTTCAGTCTCTTGTGGGATTCCTGGTTCCTGGTGCACACGAGGTTTTGTTTTGCCATTTGCAATAACATAGATGGACCTGGACTGTATTATGCTTAGTAAAGTCAGACAAATACTGTATTTTATCACTTATATGTGGAATCTAAAAAAATGAAATGCATGAATGTAACAGAAAGACTTACAGATACAGTGAACAAACCACTGCTAAACAAACTAGTGGTTACACGTTGGAAGAGGGAAGAGGGGAAGGGCATCATAGTGGTAGGGGATAAAAAAGGTACAAACTACTATGTATAAAATAAGTTACAAAGTTAATTATTATTTCAGCTGCTAAATTTGAGGCAATTTATTACACAGGAATATATAACTAAGACAAAAAAAAACAGAGAATATGTTAAATGACAGTACGAGTATGCAATCAGCAAAATTTCAACTATGGGAAACTCTGCAAGAAATAATCTAGTATCTTCAACCAAAAAATTTCAAAGGAAAAAAAAAAATCACATCACAGTGATATTTTTGGATCTGGATTTAAGAAAACCATTTAAAAAGCTACTGATCAATTAAAACCATGTAAATACTAACTGGATATTTGATATCAAGAAATTATTCATTTTTAAGTTGGTATAATGAGGGTATTATCATTATGCTTTTTAGAAGGGAATCTGACTTCTAAGGATATATACTAAAATATTTACCAACGTTATGTCTGCAATTCATTTCAAAATAGATCTGGAAGAAAGGGAACTGGTGGGGCAAAGGAAAGAGTGGCCATGAGGTGATAATTATGAAAACTGGGTGATGGGAACATGGAAGCTCACTATATAATTCTTATTTTTTTCATATGCTTTGAACTTTTCATAATAAAAAAAAATAAAAAGGTATGCACTTACATCAGCACACATAAACAGACATGACACTAAGATATTCAAGAGTGGGCTGAATAAAATAATTATAAGCTAGATGATCATAAGGATTTGAATGTTTCATTGTCTAAAATAAATAATTTTGAGGAGTCAAAATCTAAATTTAGATTGCACATTACTAACGAAAGTATCTATTTATGGAACTACTCACATATTATTTGATCCAATATTTCAAAATAACCTCAAAAGTATTAAGACTTCTGTTTAATGGTTTGACTCAAATTATAGTCATATTTAGAGACCAGACGGACTTTCTTCTTCACCTATTCCATCATGTTAGAAAAAGAGTGGTAATTAGCACCTTATAATGACTCATGATAAGACTTTTATC
Organism: Neotragus pygmaeus; assembly: GCA_006410875.1. NCBI lineage: Eukaryota > Metazoa > Chordata > Mammalia > Artiodactyla > Bovidae > Neotragus > Neotragus pygmaeus. The sequence goes on from SJYV01050219.1 coordinate 1,050,365, forward strand.
ATCCACATAGAAAAGTAGTGAAGAGAAGGTTATGCTAACCATTTGATGGTAAAAGAGACATAAACAGATGCTATTCACAAGTCACAGTGCAGCAATGGCAATTACCACTGTTCTGCTTTATCTATTAGTGATATGTATGAGAAAGAAGCCAAGAGACAGAAAATCATGCAGACACTGATTTTTACTACAACAATGGTATTTTAAATTCCGTCCTTAAAAACACACACTATACATAGTTATAACAGAGTAATGCAAAGGATATGTAATTACGTAACTATCCTGGGCTGAGACCAGATGACTAGCACAGTTCACAAAGCTCTCACCTCCATTCTTTTTCTTCTCATACAAAGAGGAAAGGGTTGTTTGCTTTATGCAGCTGTCTTAAGAAAGGAATCAAGTCAGAAATGCCTCATTATTTTTCTTTCCTACCAACTCAGAATTTGTAATAAGTCATGGCTTGAGCCTGGCTACAGGTATCAGTAACACAATATAGAAAAAGGTACAAGATTGTAAAGGTGAGACTGATTTTAACTATAAAAAAACAAAAACTGTCTTCAAAGTTGTATACAGATTTTTATAAATGTAAGGGAAAGAAAATATTACAACATATAAGTAAACAGTAATACTAAGTTTGGATTATAGGACTACAGCTCCATCTCCCTTCTTCCCTTTTCTTCCTGAATTTTAAGAATTTCCTTTTAAAATGAAACACTTANCTGTCTTCAAAGTTGTATACAGATTTTTATAAATGTAAGGGAAAGAAAATATTACAACATATAAGTAAACAGTAATACTAAGTTTGGATTATAGGACTACAGCTCCATCTCCCTTCTTCCCTTTTCTTCCTGAATTTTAAGAATTTCCTTTTAAAATGAAACACTTAAAATGCTATTATTCTTATGGCTACATGAGAAATTTTAAAAAACACATTAGCAAAGGGATAGGTTAACAGATATCCTTTCTCAAAATGTTTTATTCACTAAAGTAACTGCAGAAAATATGTTCTTAAAATGTTTGCCTAAAGTATATGTTTCCATGAAAAATATAATTCAGACTGGCCTCCTCTCAGTGTAAACATTGACATGTCATTACAAACAAGGCTATACATTTTCCTACCAACATGTTAACAAAAATACTAAGCATAATCAGCTCCCAGTCTCATGAAAGCCACAGCTTTTTATTAACTCCAACAAAAAAGAAAACAAGTTTACTTATTTCCAAGTGTTATGATTCAATGACCACTTGTCATTTAATTATCAACAATAATAATATACAGATGAAGAGTGGCCTCAAAAAGAAATGAGGCTTTCTCTTCCATCTCTAAATGGAAGAGAAAGCAAAACAAAAAAAACTCAAAAGTTGCATACAGGAATATTAAATTTTCCTTAGATGTTTTATTAAAAGAAGAGAAAGGACAAAGAGAAAAATACCAAGTATGTTCATATACTATTATAGTCTCTAAGCCTTCAAACATGGGCCATATTTACCTGAAGTCATAAACACCACTTTCTAGGGAGAATACGTAGGGGTACACTCAGAGATCGAGTATTAGCTCTATACAGCTCCAGTTCACTGTACTCAGCACTCCTTTCCTCATGCAGGGACACTCACTCTAGGTTATCTTCCAAATAACTATCCAGGTCACACAGAGTAATGGGTAATGCAATTTATTGGTTTGGACTCTCACTTACACATAATCTTGACACCTCAGTTATGTGGCTGCTTGGGATAAGACAGAAAGGAGGAGGCAAGTGCTCTGGCACAGGAAATTCAGGGGAATTAATAGTACCAAAGAGTCAAAGGTAAAGTTTCAGAGATTCCTTTGGCTTAGAGATCCTTTTTAAATTGAGTATTTGGATAAGTGAGCAGGCTGAGGCTCCATTTACTTTAATTGAAAATGAACCAATGAAAATGGAAGCCAGTGTGACATTTTACCAGTTATTCTCCCTAAGAGATCTAAAACACTCGACCACACAACTGAAAATGGCTATATTACTAGAAACTTGACACTAGCCTTTTACCTAACCATTCACATCATTTAAAATCTTCCCACAATAGTACTACAGATCTGCTAGTACTAAGATAATAATCAAACTGAAAGTGCTTCTTCAAACAAATATTTTTATGAACAAACAAGAAATATAATTAGCGGAATATACCTCCAACAGTATAGTTGTTGCTGTTCATTTGCTAAGTAGTGTCTGACTCTTGGCAACCCCATGGACTGCAGCATGCCAGGCTCCTCTGTCCTCCACTATTATCTCCTGGAGCGTGCTCAAATTCATATCCATTGACTCAGTGATGCTATCTAACCATCTCATCCTCTCCCACTCCCCTCTCCTGCTGCCTACAATTCTTCCTAGCATCAGGGTCTTCCAATAAGTCGGCTCATCCCATTGGGTGGCCACAGTATTGAAGCTTCAGCCTTAGCTACAGTTCTTCCAAGGAATATTCAGGTTTGACTTCCTTTGGAATAGACTGGTTTGATCTCCCTCCTGTCCAAGGGACCTTCAACAGTTTTCTCCAGCACCATAGTTCAAAAGTATCAATTCTTTGGTGCTCAGCCTTCTTGATGGTCCAGTTCTCACATCCATACATGACTACTGGAAAAACCACAGCTTTGACTATGTGAATCTCGGTCAGCACAGAGATGTCTCTGTTTTTTAACATGCTGTCTAGGTTTCTCATAGCTTTCCTTCCAAGGAGCAAGAATCTTTTAATTTTGTGGCTGTAGTCACTGTCCTCAGTGATTTTGATGCCGAAGAAAATAAAATCTGTCACTGCTTCCACTTTTTCACCTTCTATTTTCTATGAAGTGATGGAACCCAGTCATGATCTTAGTTTTTTAACTACTGAGTTTCAAGCTAGCTTTTTCACTCTCCTCTTTCACCCTCATCAAGGTCTTTAGTTCTTCTTTGCTATGCTGTGCTTAGTCGCTCAGTCATGTCCAACTCTTTGCAACCCCACAGACTGTAGCTCGTCATGCCCAATGTCCGTGGGGATTCTGCAGGCAAGAATACTAACATGGGTTGCCATGCCCTCCTCCAAAGGATCTTCCCAACCCAGGGATCGAACCTAGGTCTCCCACACTGCAGGCGGATTCTTTACCGTCTTAACCAACAGGGAAGCCCTAGTTCCTTGTTAGTTTTACCATTAGATTGATACCATCTACATATCTGAGGTTACTGATATTTCTCACAGAAATCTTAATTCTAGCTTGGGATGCATCTAACTCAGCTTTTCACATGATGTACTCTGCATATGAGTTAAATAAGCAGGATGACAATATACAGCCTTGTCATAGTCCTTTCCCAGTTTTGAACCAGTGCATTCTTCCATGTCCAATTCTAACTGTTCCTTTTAGACCTGCATACAAGTTTCTCAGGAGACAGGTTAGGTGGTCTAGTACTCCCATCTCTTTAAGAACTTTCCAGTTTGTTGTGATCCACTTGGGCTTCTCTTGTGGCTTAGCTGGTAAAGAATTCACCTGCAATGTGGGAGATTTGAGTTCAATCCCTGGGTTGAGAAGATCCCTCAGAGAAGGGAAAGGCTACTCACTCTAGTATTCTGGCCTAGAGAATTCCACGGACTGTATAGTCCATGGGGTGGCAAGAGTCAGACACAACTGAGCAACTTTCACTTCACTTGAATATTTGTTGGCATTGCCTTTTGGTGAGGCATTGCCCTTCCTTGGGATTGGAATGAAAACTAACCTTTTCCAGTCCTGTGGCCACTGCTGAGTTTTCCAAATTTGTTGGCATATTGAGCGCGGCACTGTAACAGCATCATCTTTTAGGCTCTGAAAGAGTTTGGCAGGAATTCCATCTGTTCCACTAGCTTTGTCCGAAGTAATGNGGAATGAAAACTAACCTTTTCCAGTCCTGTGGCCACTGCTGAGTTTTCCAAATTTGTTGGCATATTGAGCGCGGCACTGTAACAGCATCATCTTTTAGGCTCTGAAAGAGTTTGGCAGGAATTCCATCTGTTCCACTAGCTTTGTCCGAAGTAATGCTTCCTAAGGCCGACTTGAATTCACACTTCAGGATGTCTGGCTCTAGATAAGTGACCACACCATCTTGGTTATCTGAGTCATTAAGACCTTTACTGTATAGTTCTTCTATTATTGCCACCTTTTCTTAATCTCTTCTGCCTGTTAGGTCCTTACCATTTCTGTCCTTTATCACAGCCATCCTTGCATGAAATGTTCCCTTGGTATCTCCAATTTTCTTGAAGAGAGCTCTAGTCTTTGCCCATTCAGTAGTTTTCCTCTATTTCTTTGCATTGCTCATTTAATGCAAATGATACAGAATTTTTAAAAAAGAATTTTTTTATCCTGCTCAGCTGACTATGATGGCTACTCCATTTCTTCTAAGGGATTCTTGCCCACAGTAGATATAACGGCCATCTGAGTTAAATTCACCTATTCCAGTCCATTTTAGTTCACTGATTTCTAAAACATTGATGATCACTCTTGCCATCTCCTGTTTGACCACTTCCAATTCGCCTTGATTCATGGACCTAACATTCCAAGTTTCTATGCAATATTGCTCTTTACAGCATTGGACTTTACTTCCATCACCTGTCACATCCACAAATGGGTGTTGTTTTTGCTTTGGTTCCATCTCTTCATTCTTTCTGGAGTTATTTCTCCACTGATCTCCAGTAGCACATTGGGCACCTGCTGACCTGGGGAGTTCATCTTTCAGTGTCATACGTTTTTGCCTTTTCAAATTGTTNTGTTGTTTTTGCTTTGGTTCCATCTCTTCATTCTTTCTGGAGTTATTTCTCCACTGATCTCCAGTAGCACATTGGGCACCTGCTGACCTGGGGAGTTCATCTTTCAGTGTCATACGTTTTTGCCTTTTCAAATTGTTCATGGGTTCTCAAAGCAAGAAAACCAAAGCGGTTTGCCATTCCCTTCTAGAGTGAACCACGTTTGGTCAGAACTCTCTGCCATGACCCATCCATCTTGGGTGGCCCTACACGGCATGGCTCATAGTTTCATTGAGCTAGACAAGACTGTGGTCCATGTGATCAGTTTGGTTAGTTTTCTGTGATTGTGGCTTTCATTCTGTCTGCCCTCTGATGGAGAAGGATAAGGGGCTTATGGAAACTTCCTGATGGGACACACTGTCTTGAGGGGGGAAACTGGGTCTTATTCTGATGGGCGGGACCATGTTCAGTAAATCTTTAATCCAATTTTCTTTGATGGGTGGGGCTGTGTTCAACTCTTGGTGACCCCATGGACTGCAGCACACCAGGCCTCCCTGTCCATCATCTACTCATGGTACCTACTCAAACTCATGTCCACTGAGTCAGTGATGCCATCCAACTATCTCATCCTCTGTCATCCCTTTCTCCTCTGCCCTCAATCTTTCCCATCATCAGGGTCTTTTCAAATGAGTCAGCTCTTTGCATCAGGTGGCCAAAGTNACTTTTACCCTGGCTACAGACTTTCACAGTGTGATGCTTTTCTCAGCTCATATGTGGAGCAGAGCACTGGATGCTGGGTGCCTGCTAAAGTTGTCTGCTGTAGGAAATATTATGAATGCTTCAGGTACAATATTCCCAAGAATTTTATATAGGTCATCAAGTGTCAGAGTAAACATTTCTGCAGTTGTCATCTGTACATCCACTTCAATATTAGAAGTTGTTTTTGATATTCAGTATTTCTTTTAAAAAAATGTTTTATCCTCGTTCCCTTTGGTCTCATGCCTGTCTTCCAAAAGTTATTCTATGAATTATTTTAAAGAAATTGAGGGGAGGGAGGATTGCTTTGAAGGTTAACATAGAAGAAGGAACATTTCTCATCAAAACCATAGGCTCCCTACATAATGAATACACGCGCGCACACACACACAACCTAGAATGCTTAGCTTCTTTACCAAGCCACTGAATTGATAAACTTTGTTGAATAATCTAGGCAGATTAAAAATTAGTCCTACTTAAATATTTGCATCTCATAAATACACATCTGTCTCTTCCAGACACTAGTTTAATATTCCATATCTGTAAGGAATCTAATGCTAACTGAACAGGCTTTCTTCTGGTATTAATTTTAATTATTTAGAGCAGCATGAAGCTCTTCGTAATTTCCCACCTGACAACTGGGACCCAAAACAGCTGCCTATGGTTTTATGCTACTATGAACACACTGGTTATCAGAGAGTCAATAAGCTCAGGCCTGCGTTCTCTGTGTGTTCCGCTGAGGTTATGAAAATGAACCCTCTTGGAGAGAGGGTTCTGAGAGATCTGCAACTACAAACAATGTCCACACCACTGTGCAAAGTATGATGACAGTGAGAGATCTCAAAGGAGCTGCAGGAAGAGAGGCTCCCTGCTGAAATGAACACAGCCTGTGGTTAAATAATAAATCACAGCCATGTAGCCGGCCTGCAACAGCCACTACCATCAGAAGGGCACCATGATCACACAGCACAAATATTTAGTTCTACACAGTTGTACATCTTGATAGGATCCAACAAAATAGTTATCTATTTGTCTTTTCTAAAGGAAAAGATGAATGCTATTTGTTTATGGTGATGTGAGAACTGAAATGATATTATTTAAATGTATTCAATGCAGAAAAGGACAATGAAATCTAGTTATATATCCCCACATTTAAATATACCCCCTAGCAAGATTGTAAGAATCAAACGCTCAACATGTAAATAATTTAACACAAACATCTTTGGACACTTCACATTTTTTTTCTCCTTTTGCAAAAGAACAAAAGGCTTCTTGTAGGAACACACAGGATTATATTTGCTTTAAGATATGCCGATTCAGGATACAATGAATCAGATGAATTATTCATTTTGAAATTGCAATTGTTTGTGGATGAAGTGTGCAGAGGTGCAGAATAAAAAGGTAAGTAAAAGTGAGACTAGAAATGAACAGAGAGAAAGAGGGCACACCATTCTCAAGAATGTAACCAACTACATAATTTATTTTTAACTTTGACTTATGATAATTGAAAACCATTGATTAAAAAAATAAATATTATTCTCAGTGAGTAAAAACATAAGAGAGAAAAAGAACCACCATTTAATCTACCACAGCTGAAATATACTTCAACGATACTGAATCTCTCTCGGCAAATACTTAGCCAACTATTGGCTCTGAAACCCCAGCCATTTCTGTGAAAATGCTAATATTAACTGCCTTTCTACCAATGTGGCTGAAAAGAGAGGAGACTGTCTTTCTAATCTTTATAACCCTAGTAGCTAGTAGAGTGTCTGATCAATAATCAATATATATTGTTGAGTGAATAACCTTATCATTGGCACCAGGAACAGTGACGTAAAATGCCTATCCTGAAATAGATAATTTCCAATGAAAGTATTTTGCATCATTTTCCCCTTAATTCTTTTTTGTTTACTGAAAGAACTTGCATCCCTGTAGTGATTACTGCAATTTAACCTGTAAATACTGTAGAACAAATTAAAGCATGAAAAGAGTAGGTGAGTAGAAAATCATTTCACAAGTTGTTGCTACATAACAGGTATGAAGTAGTAAAAATACAGGCTAAGATAGCATCTATAAAAAGAAGACTCAAGAACAGAGGCAAGCGTAACACAGAAAGATGCAAATGCTATGCTATGCTATGACAGGTCGCTTCAGCCATGTACAACTCTTAAGAGCCCATGGACTGCAGCCTGCCAGGCTCCTCCGTCCAGAGCATTCTCCAGGCAAGAATACTGGAGCGGGTTGCCATGCCTTCCTCCAGGGGATCTTCCTCACCCAGGGACTGAACCCAGGTCTCTCACATCTCCTGTGTTGGCAAGCGATTCTTTACCACTAGAATCACCTAGGAAGCCCCAAAGGATGCCTCATATATCTATGTGCTAAGGCACAGAAAGAAGAGTTGATAAATTGTTGCTATTTCATTCTCACTAAATGCAAAAATACAGGATTTCAAGAAGAAAATAGATATATCTTTCAGCAGTTTTATAGTACCTAAAACTATACACACGTATTGCAAAGATAACAAGTGTCCAAGCCAAATTTGTGGGGTAATACATAATTTTATAGAAGCAACACAAATGCAGTATATTTATTTCCAATTAGAAAATGCACAGAATATTTTATTGTTACTTAAACTTTATTTTCCCTGAATAATACAGATGCTTCATTTAAAAGTCAATCAGAGGCTTTCTTGGTGGCTAATTGGTAAAGAATCCACCTGGCAATGCAGGAGACACGGGTTCAAACCCTGGGTTCCAGAAGATCCCTCATGCCATGGAGCAACAAAGCCTATGCACCATAACTACTGAGCCTGAACTCTAGAGTCTGGGAGTCACAGCTACTGAGCCCACATGCGAGAACTACTGACGCCCCCGTCCCCTACAGCCCATGCTCAACAGGAGAAGCCACTGCAATGAGAAGCCTATGAACTGCAACTTAAGAGTGCTCTGCTTGCCATAACTAGAGAAGACTAGGCACAGCCAAAATCACAAAAATAAACATTTAAATGTCAATAAGCATTATAACTCTTAAAAGGAAAGTAAAAGATTTCTTAAATTCCTGTTACACCTTTTTCAACTCACAGTTGATCCCCCATGTCAAGCATTTTCAATCATATTATCTTTCGTTATCTACCTCCATCTAAAAATGACATGCTAATATCCATAAAATTCCTCCTTTGAAAAATTATGTCATCAATGACTTATGTCACTTCCCTTTCCCTACCACACACACACGCGCACACACACACACACACACATTTTCTTCCTCTGTCAATTTTACCAGTATAGTAAAATTGATTTTTTACATAATTCAATGCTCAGTGTTGATACAATTATAATGTAGATATTACTCAAACCTAAGCCATGTAGTGTACTGGGAAAATAGTTCGCTTCTCTTACAACCTTGTAATATCCCTGGAGTTGCATATTGCCTGGTCGTATGAAGGAAAAGTCAATCCTTCCAACAGGATCAACACACTGAGCAATCTAAAACTCACGTTTTCTCTGGAGATCTCATGGTAGACTTCGCCACCACCCTGCACATGTTTGAACTGAAAACTTTGGCCTGCCATTCTGTTAACATTGTAGTTCACTACCTTTTCTATTCTTATTTTCTTGTTTTTTTTAAAACATCCATGCATTCCTTCTGTTGCTTGCTTCCTCATTTTGTTTGGGAGTATTTATAGCAGTAGCTTCCTGAGAGAGAATGCACGGAAGAACAACTTTATAAGAATGTACTTACCCTATCTCACACTTGATTGATATGCAATCACACTTGACTAGATATGCAATCTTGTATAGAAATTATCATTTCTCAGAATTTTGAAAGCATTTCCCAATGTTGTTCTTCAAAAGTCTATTGTCTTTTGACTATTATTCCAATGTAACATCCCTGATTTTTCTCTCTGGGCCAGAACTATCATCTCTAATGTTCTCAAACCTCCTGCCAATGATTTTTTTCTTATACTACCTAGTGAGTCTCATCAAACTGGGTTTCCTGATCTTCAGTTACAGGGAATTAGGGTTTCCCTGGTGGCTCGGACTATAAACAATCGGCTTGCAATGCAGGAGAAAGTGTTAGGCGCTCAGCTGTGTCCAACTCTTTGTGTTCCATGGACTTCAGTCCACCAGGCCCCTCGGTAGGTGGAATTCTACAGGCACAGGTACTGGAGTGGGTTGTCATTCCCTTCTCTGGGAGATCTTCCCAATCCAGGGATAGATCCTAGATCTCCTACATTGCAGGCAGATTCTTTACCATCTGAGTCACCAAGGAAGCTCAATGCAGGAGACCTGGGTTCAATCCCTGGGTCGGGAAGATCCCCTGGAGAAGAGAATGGCTACTCACTCCACTATTCTTGCCTGGAGAATCCCATGGATGGATGAGCCTGGTGGGCTATAGTCCATTTCACCATCACACATAATGTAAATGAATTATGAATATATGAATATATATATAAAATGTATATAAAATTCGTAAGAAAAATCATACACATATGTACATAGCATTTCTTCCTATTCATTTTATTTTCTCTTTTTTGGAACTCTCATTTCACTACAGACCTCCTAGACTAATTTTCTAAGATTCTGTCTCATTTCTTTTGGCCTTNTAATGTATATAAAATTCGTAAGAAAAATCATACACATATGTACATAGCATTTCTTCCTATTCATTTTATTTTCTCTTTTTTGGAACTCTCATTTCACTACAGACCTCCTAGACTAATTTTCTAAGATTCTGTCTCATTTCTTTTGGCCTTTTTTCCTAAGAAAGTGTCCTGAACTTTACGTTCCTTATCTTTTACATAATGTTTTTGTTTCTGTTACAAATTTTTACATGTTCTCTGAACATGACACTCCAGTCTTAATTCAGGAATGAAGGATCTCTTATCTAAGGATATTTATTATTGCTTAATTGATATTTTCTTTTGTTTCCTGCACTGTCTTTGTTGTCTCTGTTTTGCTTTTGTCTTCTTTTTCCTTTTTATCCTGTTTGTCATTTTGATGTTGTCATTATATTCAAAGCTTTCCTCAAATATATGTGCTCTGTCTATTCCATGGACAGAGGAGACTGGTGTGCTACAGTCCATGGGGTTGCAAAGAGTCCGCCATGACTGAACAAACACATTCAATAAATAAGATTTAAGATGTTAAAAGGTTTTCTACATGTAATTGAGATTATATATCTGCATAAATTCTTTTATATTTCAGGGTCTAGAATACTATGTTACTTCACTTTAAAAAATAACATTAAATGCATTACCTACCCCATTTAATAGTTTAAGAACAATCTTGATAATATAATGTGACATAAATGTCTCCTGACAGCTAATACTGAATAAAGATACTTTCTTTAGAGAGGTGAATGTTGAAGACAATCTACCACTGGTTTTCCATATGTAACTGTGTCTAATTAGATGTACATTTCTTCTAATCTTATTATAAAAGCAGTAATAGAAGGAATGTACAGAATTTGTGTATCTTTAGTCGCTCAGTCGTGTCCACTCTTTGAGACCCCATGGGCTGCAGCCAGCCAGGCTCCTCTCCAGCAAGAATACCGGAGTGCTAGAAAACCTTAAGTGAGGTCAATTTTCATTCTCAAAGGAAATTAAAATGAAAAGAAGATTCATTATGATTAAAGAATAAGTAGGATCCTCGTTAAAAATAATAACAACAGATTTCTAAAATGTTCTGGCTACATTTATTCCTGCAATTACCTTCAGGTTTTTAATCTAGCCTTGAGGGCATGCTCATTGCCTCAGTCATGTTCCACTCTGTACAACCCCATAGACCATAGTTCTCCAAGTTCCTCTGTCCATGGGATTTTGACAGGCAAGAAACCACCAGGGAAGCCCTAATCTGGCATGGTCTTCACCAAAATCTGTGTCTTTCAGCATCGTTCAGTTCATTCTATACAACACAAATTCTAAGGATTGTGTTATTTAAGGTGCTGAAAGCAAGTAACAAAAAATTTTACTAACAGAAGAAGTAATAAGCAAACTTATAAATAATTATGTTCATTCACCTTCCTAACACCTTTGTTCCCAAATGAGACTCAAACATAATTTTCACCATCACTCTTATAGTATGGATATCTCAGAGGCAGAATTTATTGCCAATGGGCAGTTTTAATTAGAATCAAGTAGAGTACAATTGGAGCTTTAATAATAAGATTTTCCTCATTAAATACATTAAAAGAAAATGATAAAAAGCATGACTAATTAGAATATATTATTAAATATTCAATACAAAGAAACATGTACTGTCATTGCAGTATCATAAATATTACTTATAATTACTAAATAATATTTATTGTGAATTTTTAAAGTGTTCTCAGTTCAGTTCAGTTCAGTTGCTCAGTCATGTCTGACTCTTTGCGACCCCATGAATCGCAGCATACCAGGCCTCCCTGTCCATCACCAACTCCCAGAGTTCACTCAGACTCACGTCCATGGAGTCAGTGATGCCATCCAGCCATCTCATCNGACTCTGATGCTGGGAGGGATTGGGGGCAGGAGGAGAAGGGGACGATAGAGGATGAGATGGCTGGATGGCATCACTGACTTGATGGACGTGAGTCTGAGTGAACTCCGGGAGTTGGTGATGGACAGGGAGGCCTGGCGCGCTGCGATTAATGGGGTCGCAAAGAGTCAGACACGACTGAGTGACTGAACTGAACTGAGGTTGGTCGTAACTTTTCTTCAAGGAGTAAGTCTCTTTTTATTTTATGGCTGCAGTCACCATCTGCAGTGATTTTTCCCCTGGAAAAAAATAAAGTCTGTCACTGTTTCCACTGCTTCCCTATCTGTTTGCCATATAGTGATGGGACTGGAGGCAGGTCAGGTGGTCTGGTATTCCCTTCTCTTTAAGAATTTTCCACAGTTTGTTGTGATCCACACAGTCAAAGGCTTTGGGGCATAGTCAATAAAGCAGAAATAGATGTTTTTCTGGAACTCTCTTGCTTTTTCCATGATCCAACAGATCTTGGCAATTTGATCTCTTTTTCCTCTGCCTTTTCTAAATCCATCTTGAACATCTGGAAGTTCATGGTTCACGTAATGTTGAAGCCCTGGCTTGGAGAATTTTGAGCATTACTTTACTAGAGTGTGAGATGAGTGCAATTGTACGACAGTTTGAGCATTCTTTGGCATTGCCTTTCTTTGGGACTGGAATGAAAACTGACCTTTTCCAGTCCTGTGGCCACTGCTAAGTTTTCCAGATTTGCTGGCATATTGAGTGCAGCACTTTGACAGCATCATTTTTAGGATTTGAAATAGCTCAACTGGAATTCCATCATCTCCACTAGCTTTGTTCATAGTGATGCTTCCTAAATCCTGCTTGACTTCTCATTCCAGGATGTCTGGCCCTAAGTGAGTGATCACACCATCATGATTATCTGGGTCATGAACATCTTTTTGGTATAGTTCTTCTGTATATTCTTGCTATCTCTTCTTAGTATCTTCTGCTTCTGTTAGGTCCATATCTAACATGACAAGTCACTATTTATGCAAAATTTTTATCAAAATTCATCTGCCAAATTTCTATTTTTCCTGGTATCAGTTTACAAGCTAATTAGAAAGTTTCATTTTTCACATTATTATTAAATGCATTAAAAATCTTAGGAAAGTGTTTCCGTGTAGTTTAAGTGTGTCAATAGACACTTAGGTCATGCACATTGTTTTTGAAAAGAAAATCTCGTAATAATAGAAATATTTCTTAGCATCTGTTTTTAAGATCATCTTCTCGTAGCAAAATTTTTTCCAAAAGCAGTTGCCTTTTCATTGTTATAATATCATTTTTACCTTAAATCAGCAGGATTTTATGATACATGTACTAGGTTTTATTTATACATGTACTAGCTACTATTCATAGCTATTTATCATCAAGAAAACAAGGATTAAGAAGACGAACAGCTGTATTTCACCAAAGTATGTAATTCATCATTAAGTTAGAGGACTCTTTTTAATACTGTCACAAGATGAAGAGCAAGTCTCTGGATGTATAACAATAACCATGATCACTCCCATCTCATCATAAAGCACTACAAAGATTCTATATATATTAAAGGTTGTGTTTTTTATAAAATTACTCACAACAATATTATTAATACTTCAAGCAATTTTGGTTTCAATTTCTTTCCTGTATTAGCCTCTTAATGATGCAATCAACTCATTTCATTTGTGATGATATCTCCATTTCCTCATATTTACTGAAAAGTAAGCCACTCCATCAGTAGACAGTCTTATACAGCTTTCCAAAAAAAAAAAAATATTCTATTTAATAAGTCATTATTGTTTCAAATATATCATTTCTGATATATACTTCCTTTAGTGACTCTCAGAAAAGCAACTGCATTTTTTCTTTAATTGAAGCAGAATCTTAACAAATACTCTAAGCTGAGGCAGTTACATTCTTCCAACTTAGTGTACCACACATCCTACTTGCAGGATTATATTTTTATTCTTTCCTTTAACTCTTTAGTAATGTTTACTATGCTCCTTTCAACAGTATTTGCTCACAAGAAATACATTTTACTTTGTCCTGATATTATATCAGTGTTTTACTGTGTCAGTAAGAACATGCATTTCCCCAATGGTATGTAAGTTTTTGTCTTTTCACTAATGCTGCTGCTGCTGCTGCTAAGGTGCTTCAGTTGTGTCTGACTCTGTGCGACCCCATAGATGGCAGCCCACCAGGCTCCACTGTCTCTGGGATTCTCCAGGCAAGAACAACGGAGTGGGTTGCCGTTTCCTTCTCCAATGCATGAATGTGAAAAGTGAAAGTGAAGTCACTCAGTCGTGTCCGACTCTCAGCGACCCCATGGACTGCAGCCCACCCGGCTCCTCCGTCCATGGGAATTTCCAGGAGTACTGGAGTGGGTTGCCATTTCCTTCACTATTAGTCAGTTTATAAAAACAACGGACTGAGCATCATATGACTTAAATATTCATGAAAAATCACAGAACTTATGTTCTGGATGCTTTCATTAAGAGTGTCCTGCTGATTATGATATTTTCATTTCTTTATTATCTCAATGCACATTACATACATCAAGGGTCACTGCTAACATTAGTAAAAGTGAACCATCTTTTATTTATTTTTCTAAGGTGAACAATATTTTAAAAACTTTTCTTGATACTTTTGAATTTGCTGTCAGCTCAGATTGGGTAGTCAGTATTTTTATCATATGACATGACTATCTGGGAAGAACAGGAGGTAGTTCTATGATTACTTGGTTCAGTTGTACTGATACCTTTATTTAGCATTATTCACATAAAACATTTTTTCACAGAAATCTTTTTAAGCCACTTAACCAATTTTTGAGAATTAGTTAAGTTAAAACTAGATGATGTAACCACAGAGCCACTGAACAGTCAAATCTAAACTACAATTCACTAAGGTACATCACAAATATGGATGCCAGGTCATTCACTTTTGGAAGCACTAACCTAACCCATATAAATACATATGTGCAAGACACTCAGCCATATATGCTAAGTGGGGGGAAAAAAAAAAGATGAAAGTTCAATTCTTACAACTATAACCTTACTATTACAAAAAAGATAAAGTGAAAAGGAACTTGATCTGATAAGCAATTTTATCTTCCTCTCTTCCATCTTTAAGATGCCTCTCTCTGAAGCCTGGAACACTCAAAAATTAAGTAAAATTATCTAGCATAAGCATTTTCCTATAGTAATCAAGTGAAAAATCACAATCTCAGCTCTTTTAGAATATAAAAATTCATTCTTTATTCCCCTAACTTACTTAGGGAACTATTAATAAAAACAGCAGTCTGAGACAATGAGAGAAGATTAATTAAGCTCAATATTATAAATTTTAACTCTCCCCAAAACCTTTCCATAAAGTTATCAGAAACCCCTAATTTTATCATATACAAGCCCACCTTCATGTAGAACCCTGTATACAGAACACTCTCTTCACCTCTTGTCCTCACAGAAGCCTGATCCTCCCCCAAAATTTACCTCCTTGACCAATTTCTGAGCTATAATTTTCTCATTCTTCCACACCTTGTCACACCTATCATAGTGTCTCAGTGGCAATTTCAGTCCTGCACCATCTTCAGACTCACATTTTTCTGTGTTTAAATTCCAACACACGCCACTTCCTATCCTTCCAGTGTACTCTCCCTTACTGTCACTACCCCTGGTCATTAATATAATTGAGACCATGGGCCCCAACTTCTCCTGCTGTCAAATTTACCAGATCCCTTTCCTTTCTCATTTCTTACTTGGCAACCACAGGCCTATCACTTACACTATTTTATCATCCTCAACTCTGCTATACCTGCTCTGACAATTCCCAGACCAATCTAACCATTTTCCTTCTTTCCAATAGAGAGAAAATGAAGCAATCCTGAGGAAAAAATAACCATATAACCATATGAAGTATACCACTTTCAAGGTCCACAGGGCTGTTAGGCAAATCTCTTACACTGGTTCCCAGTTTCCCACAACAACCATTCTAAATCAAGACTCTCCTACCAAATTCTCACTTCAATTTCCTTTTCAGCAAGATTTTATCTCCTACTCCTAAGTAAAAACAGGAAATCTTCTATGCTCTCTTTCTCTAATACTCAAACTATAAACTTATCTGTATCTACTCACCCTTGTCTCTCTTCTTCTCAAAGGAAGGGGACTATTTGAGTCTACCCATCTCCTTTTGGCTTATCTGAAATCTTATTATATAAGCCATTGTTTTTAATCTCCATATCTTTAATGTTTTTCTGAAACAAACTGAGAGCCCTTAATGTATATGTTCAAGCCTCTCTCATCTTAAAAAGAAAATTCTGCCATGACCCTGCATCATTCCCTTTTAGCCATTCCACTAAAGAGTTGTGTTTTTCATTCACAGATTCTACATCAGTATCTGATACATAGTTGACATATAATTAAAGGACTCACTCACTAGCAATTAATAAACAGCTAAATTTGTAAATGTGCACCTACAGAAATATTTACATGATAGATTATCTTCACTAAAGACTTCTGCTTATGCCCACATTTAAAACTAACTAAAATTACAGATTGAGTGGTTACAAGTTCTCAAATGAACAAGTTATCAAAAACTAAAGTTTCTGTCCTAACTGCCCTCCCACCATAAAATAAATATTTAGGATCTGAAAAAGAATTTTCTTTTAACTAGGATATAGCTGTCCCAGGGGTCTGCTTGCATATATATCCCATGCAGTATATGGGAAGAGTAAAATGGGCTTTAAATAATACTGGTAACCTGATATGATACCTAGGACGTTAAGTATCTTAGCAACATTAAGTTGCTCTAAGGCAACATTTTCTCCTCTTAGCTTACCAATAGATTGCTGACAAAATCAAATCCGTTTTAACAGCAAAATGTCCCAGCAAATGTGGATTTGCTACCTCAGATTTCCCCACCACATACATACACACACACACACACAAAAACTAAAATCCATCACTTGGATTTATAAGAGGCTGTGTAAAACTAAAATTATGAAATTATAAAGGAGCATATGGAATCTTGTTAAATTTTAACTATAAACTTAACTTAAAAAACAAACAGACAAGAAATAGAAACCACAAGCTTGGCTCTTAAATCCAGTAATAAGGGCAATGTGCAGAGCACTGTTAAGCAAAGCATGATTCTGCTTAAGTTGTGAAGACCCATAACATGGCTCACGTCTGGGAGGCCAAAAGTTTCCTACCCTACAAATAGAAGGTCACATGTTCAGTTTTTAAAGATGAAAGGCAATTACTAATAGATTTTATTTTTAATTGAGGTATACCTGAGGTATACCTGAGAAACCTATGTGCAGGACAAGAAGCAACAGTTAGAATCGGACATGGAACAATGGACTGGTTCAAATTTGAGAAAGGAGTACGTCAAGGCTGTATATTGTCACTTTGCCTATTTAACTTGGGCTTCCCTGATGGCTCAGATGGTAAAGAATCTGCCTGCCAAGCAGGAGATGCAGGTTCAATCTCTAGGTTGGGAAGATCTGCTGGAGAAAGAAATGGCAACTCACTTCAGTATTTTACCTGGGAAATCTCACGGACAGAGAGCCTGGTGGGCTACAGTCTATGGGTCACAAAGAGTCGGACACAACCGAAGTGACAGCACACACGCATAGCTTTCAATGGTCTTTCCCTGGTCAGTAACTCTGGGACAGGATTTGATTACAGGTTAGTTTGGTTACAGGCTGTGTTATGCTGTGATAACACACAAACTCTAAAACCCAGTGTCTTTGAATACAACAAACGTTTATTTCTTGCTCATACAAATCCTCTTTGGGACAGTTGATTCTCCAAGGGAAGTGTCCTGAAGTGACAACTCAGCCTTCCAGGCCACTTCTACCTTGTGTCACCGCCATCTCAAACATGGCTTTCAGGCTTTCTCAGCAAAGGAAAGTGACAGCAGGGTATTCACATCCAGTATGACCTATGCTTTGACCACTTAAACCTATCACATAAAAATTAAGGCTGAACAGTGCATTCTTCCTGTGTTCTAAGGAAGAGAAAAATGAAATGAAACTCAATAATATGAGGTCTGTCTCTGTAGCATCAAAATATATACATTAACATGTGTAAACAGATAGGTAGTTGAGAAGTTGCTAACACAGGGAGCTAAGTCTGATGCTCTGTGACAACCTAGAGAGGTAGGATTAGGGAGTGGGGTGGAAGCGAGGCTCAAGAGCGAGGGAATATATGTATACTTATGGCTGACTAACACTGTTGTACAGCAGAAACCAACACAACACTGTAAAGCAATTATCCTCCAATTAAAAATAAATACAGCCCATTTCTGCCATAATGAAAAAATTTACTGTGACAGTGATGTAAGGGAGGTATTTTTATTACTTCTTCTTATAGCTGAGGAAATCAAGGCTCAGAGATATTAACTAACTTCTCTACAATTAGAAAGTAGTGGAGGTGTCTAATTCCAGACCTCCAATCTTTAACCACTTTACTCTACCTGATGTCCAGGCAGACTGGCACCATATCATTACCACTGAGTTAAATAATCAGAAGAGTTAAAATTTTCCATTAGCCTGAAATAAGATTGTACCTGAACATCCAACTTTTTAACAAGTAACTTAATGGTGCACTACTTTTGAATAAGAAACATGATCTTCATAGGGAACAGAAAATCAAATGTTCTTTTGAAAACTGGTATGCCCGATTACTTTAAACCAGATATGGCTTGAGTAGGCAATTGGAATGCTAGCTAATTATTACTAAAAAGGTACACTTTAAACTTATATTATGTTATATGTCAATTATATCTCAATAAATCAGGGAACAAATTACTACCAGAAAGGAATATATATCAACTATTCCTAAATCTTTTCATACTGTTCCTGGGGTTCTCAAGGCAAGAATCCTGAAGTGGTATGCCATTCCCTTCTTTACCTTAACATGCCTCTTGAGAAATCTTGTATGCAGGTAAAGAAGCCACAGTTAGACCCAGACATGGACACAATGGACTGGTTCCGAATTGGGAAAGGAGTATGTCAAGGCTGTATATTGTCACCCTGCTTATTTAACTTATATGCAGAGTATATCATGTGAAATTCCAGGCTGGATGAAGAACAAGCTGGAATCAAGATGGCTGGGAGAAATACCAATAACCTCAGATATGCAGATGACACTGCCCTATGGCAGAAAGCACAGAAGAACTGAAGAGCCCCTTGATGAAAGTGAAAGAGGAGAGTGAAACATCTGGCTTAAAATTCAACATTCAGAAAAATGAAGATCATGGCCTCTGGTTCCATCACTTCATGGCAAATAGATGGGAAACAATGGAAACAGTGACAGACTTTATTTTCTTGGGCTCCAAAATCACTGCAGGTGTTGACTGCAGCAATTAAATTAAAAGACACTTGCTCCTTGGAAGAACAGCTATGACCAACCTAGACAGCATACTAAAAAGCAGAGACGTTACTTTGCCAACAAAGGTCCATCTAGTCAAAGCTATGGTTTTTCCAGTAGTCCTGTATGGATGTGAGAGTTGGACCATAAAGAAAGCTGAGTGCCGAAGAAGAACAGATGCTTTTGAACTGTGGTGCTGGAGAAGACTCTTGAGAGTTCCTCGAACTGCAAGATCAAACCAGTGAATCCTAAAGGAAATGAGCCCTGAATATTCATTGGAAGGACTGATGCTAAAGCTCAAACTCCAATACTTTGGCCACCTGATGTGAAGAAATGACTCACTGGAAAAGACCCTGATGCTGGGAAAGACTGCAGGCAGGAGAAGAAGGGGATGACAGAGGATGAAGACAGTTGGATGGCATCACCAACTCAATGGACATGAGTCTGAGCAAGCTCCAGGAGTTGGTAATGGACAGGGAAGCCCAGTGTGCTGCAGTCCATGGGGTTGCAAAGAGTCAGGCACGACTGAGGGATGGAACTGACTGATTCCTAAACCTATATTTGTTTCTGGTTGTAACTCCCTAGTTTTTAACTGTAAATGCAATGACACCCCACTCCAGTACTCTTGCCTGGAAAATCCCATGGATGGAGGAGCCTGGTGGGCTACAGTCCACGGATGGGGTCGCTAAGAGTGGGACATGACTGAGCGACTTCACTTTCACTTTTCACTCTCATGCATTGCAGTGCAGAAGGAAATGGCAACCCACTCCAGTATTCTTGCCTGGAGAATTCCAGGGATGGGGCAGCCTGGTGGGCTGCCGTCTATGGGGTCGCTGTCGATGGGGTCGCACAGAGTTGGACACGACTGAAGTGACTTAGCAGTAGTAGCATAACAATCTCACAAGATAAGTTACCACAAATAGTTAGCTTGAGGTACTGACCACAAATGGTTTTTCTTAAAGAGTATATGAACAAGGAGCATTGCTCAAAACTAGCAGTGCTGCTTAAAGTTTCATAGGAAACTTGGTTCAAACTTTGAATATTTGTCAATGTATGGCAAAACCACTACAATATTGGAAAGTAATTAGTCTCCAACTAAAATGAATAAATTTATTTCAAAAATAAATAGATAAACTTTTATACTCACTCAGTCTACCATATTTAGGCAGGAGTTCTTATGTGTTTGCTGGGCTTCACAATAGAATACTTAGCCTATCAACCTTTATTTTTTCATTTCTCTTTTACCTCTACTTTTAAGATCAACTGTTTCTTAGAAATATGTTCTCAGTCTGCAACACAAAGCAGCTGCACTCTAATACTTCTTTGGTAGTCTAATTTTGAATGCATTGCTAACTATCATTTATTTAAAACTGAGTGTAGCGTTACAGTATTTAGAGACAACTGCTCAAAGTACACACAGGTACCCTCCAGATACTAGCCCTGGTCAAGTCAGAGCAACAGAGACCTGAGTACCAAGGCCCACTTAAGAAGTGCTTTTACTGAATTATCATGGTAATTCAATATCTTGGTATGACAGCCAACAGGCCACATTGGAAACTGGTAATATAAAGTTCCAGGAAATCAGGGCTACCAAGATGTTTTCTAGGAAACTGTCTAGCACGACATCCAAGAATATCTGTACTTCTGAGCAATGAATTTGTTTTATGTTATGAACTCTGTAACCTAGATCAAGAACTGTAGAGCTCAGTCACAGCCAAATTTACAGTGTATTCCACTTTTTTTTCAGTGAGAGTAAGTTGATAATTTGTTTTAAAACAGTCATTTAAAATATCAATCAATTCACAGAATTTCTACCCAGCTCACCTGCGTAGTTATATCTTACCAACACACTGGTATACATTCAGTAAGAAAAGTTAACAATAAAGAATGGTGATACTTCCTTTTAGAGACAATAAAATATTAGAGAGAGCACACACATCAACACACACTCCGAAGAGGAAAATTACATTTAGCATTTTTCTGACCACAAACTAAATATTGACCAACAAAATTTTTAAGATTCACTTTTGCTTGCACAACCCTTACTAAAAACAAAAGGGTATCATTAAAATATCACTAAATACCTGTTATTCTTTACATGCTCCTTAGGCTAAACTTATAAAATCAGATATGATTTATGTTGAAGGAAATTACTATGATCTCCCTCACAGTCCCATCTTCTCCCCACATAAAGAAAATGCAAATGACGCCCAATTTAATTATGTTCTCCAGTGACTCTTATCACTTAAAATTACAACACAGCTAGTGAAGACAGAGAAAAAAAGCAGTGACATGTATTGAAAAATTGTATTTTCTTACCAATATGTTGCTGTAGAGCCCAAGAGGAGTTTGAGGCACGAGCAGAGAGCATCTTTTCAACAGCTGGAGGAAGTCTCCTCCAATTAGTAAACTCCAAAGTGAAGATAAGAATGTCATCACTGACTGAGTCAATCCTACATTGACAAGATATTAATACACAGTTAGACACAAAATTCACCAAGAGTTCACTGTGAAAACAAATACCATATACCAATTCTTACAATATCCTGATGTGGAGGCAGAAAGACAACTGCAGCAAAGAAAATATTCATGAAACAAAGGCAAGTTCGGTGGATATGGAAAAATCATCAAATCAGGTTCCTATACGAAACTCAAGTGAGTGTGCATGCAGTTGTCCAACAGATGACAAGAGGAGTTTCTACTCTAGCAGAGGTAGAATGCCTTGCCATTCCCCAGCACAAGTGGTGAGAAAAGGCAGATTTAGTGTCACTGTCATTAGTGGATATGCCATTATTATCCTCCCAAGTAGACCATCTTGCGAAATCTAGATTGGTCATCCTTACAGACACTTAATTTAACAGTGAAAGGATAAAGCCTAAACACCCAAAAGTGAAAGTCACTCAGTCATGTCTGACTCTTTGTGACCCCATAGACTATACAGTCCTTGGAATTCTCCAGGCCAGAATACTGGAGTGGGTAGCCTTTCCCATATCCAGGGGATCTTCCCAACCCAGGTATTGAACCCAGGTCTCCTGCACTGCAGGCGGATTCTTTACCAGCTGAGCCACAAGGAAAGCCCAAGAATACTGCAGTGGGTAACCTATCCCTTCTCCAGTGGATCTTCCTGACCCAGGAATCGAACCGGGATCTCCTGGATTGCAGCAGATTCTTTACCAGCTGAGCTATCAGGGAAGCCAAAGCTGTCCCTAAACTGGTATATGGGAGAGACAGCCTATTTCTGACCAACCCTCAGAGATTTACTACAACGGTTCTTGTCAAGAACCTTCCCTGCTATAGATATGACTCTAGAGGATGTACCAGAATAAGTTTTGTCTTTAAAGACTGAAAGAAGTGAAGACAAACAGTTCTACTTCTTTTTTCAAAATAATGTCAGATTTCCTACCAACCCACCCAAAAGAGACTTCCCAAATTGTGTAACTACTTGAATCCTAATGGAAAGGGCAATGACCTAAGAAAAGTTCCGATTTCTAACAACACTTCTACTACTTACAAACACATTGCCTGAATTCTTTAAGCCCTAGATACTGGTCTCTAAAATGAGAATAACACTTAGCCTGTGTATTTCAGGAGACTGTTCATAAAAATAGCTGAGGCAATCCAGTGAACAGACTTTTAAAACTATAAAATACTATATAAATATTTCATATAACTAGAACCCACTTGGAATTTTCAGTATTATATTCTCAGTGGGCCTTAAAACATTGTACACATGAAATTTAGTCAAAGCATAAAGACAACTCTAAATTCTAACAAAATTACTCATCTTGTACTCAATTAGATACTCCCCTAACATCACATTGTTTGAAGAAAAATAAAATCATTAGGGTCTCTGGTGACTACTTCAAAACCAGAAATTCTTTTCAAGGTTGCTTTTTTGGAGACATTACTGAGCAAGGACAAAAGAAAGGGGAAAATAAAAGAAAAAGAAACTGAGTAATACTCTAACTTGTCATCTCAAGAACAATGTATTTCACGTAATTCAGGATCCAAAGTATCCTTGAAATGCCTGATTAGAGTATGAAAATTATTTCCCAAATTTTTAATTCTCTAACATGCAAATCATATAAGGAAAAACAAACTACAGCTCAAACACTCTGGGAAACATTTTACTTCTCAAGAAGTTCTCAGTGCAGTCACAATTTATCAGAAAATACTGAGAATAAATGAAATGATAAAATAAATTCAAAGGCAAACAATCTCCTTCACTTTCTAGGAACCTCAGTGCAGTCACAATTTATCAGAAAATACTGAGAATAAATGAAATGATAAAATAAATTCAAAGGCAAACAATCTCCTTCATTTTCTAGGAACCCACACCAAAGGTTTCTCAGTTCTGGTTCCTTATTTCTTTTTTAATGGTTTCATTTTTCTACCTTAATGTGCTTTAAGTCTCACTGTGATCAAACACAAAGTCACTTTTATGCAGTTATCTAAACACACACACAATAAATCTATTTACACAGCTTTAGTTAATGTTGAGTATTTTACCAACGCTGACAGTGCCACTATAAATGTATTGTTACTGTACTACATTGACCATTACATTGTACAGAGCAGTTGTACAATCATAAACGATGGACAGTTAATCAATTAAATGCACAGGTGACATTCACTTTCCATTATTTGTCTATTGCACTGAGGGTGTGAGGGAAACCTAGTCTTGCATTAAAATATTTCAACTCTGCAGCTCATATTGTGACAGGCAATTATTTAGTCAGATACATTTTTAAAGACTATTTAAGACAAACAATATCTAGGAAAGGCATAATTCACATGACAAAGATTAAGCAACAGACTTACACGTGACATAAATAAAATACAACCAAAATACACTTCAACAGCATATTGGAATTTTTATGGGATAATTTTTTGTAACAGTTCTTTGAATGTAAACTGATCAAAGAAAGCAAAACATTCATCACATTCAGCATAAATACTGGCTTTATCCATTCAATAAAAGATAAGCAAACAAAAATTTGACCATGTTATGCATTTTTACTGCTAAAGTGAAATTTTCTATCGTGTTTTTTCTAATAAATATAAAGTAACTAAAGTTATTCCTTCAGAGTAAAATACATGCAATTTTTGTTCTCAATTCAAATAGCTGAAAGTTTTACAATTTACTAAAAATAATATATAGTTTACTGTTTATTAACTTTTTTCTATCCAAACACATCCAATAAACAAAGCACAAACCCAGTGGCTTATTACCACAAAAAATTCTCAAATAGGCAAGTTTTCACATGAGGGGCAGGGAACTCCATGGAAGAACTAGAGATAGAAGACTATTTTAGGACCCTTTAAGGAGAATAAAAGCCTTTTAGGAGCCTTTTAGGATAAGCTAAATAATTCCCTTTTCTTCCAACAGTCTGTGTAGTTATCCGAGGAGGAAAAGAAAAGAGGAATACATTTAATTTTTTCCTTAAATAGGTTATTCCTAATTTAGGAATAGGAAAGAGAAAAGTTGGCCCAGATTCCTCCAGTTTAGGCAACGGATTAAAGTACCCTTGTCACTCAGATGGTAAAGACTCTATCTCCAATGCAAGCGACCCGGGAGCAATCCCTGGGTTGGGAAGATCCTTGGAGAAGGGAATGGATACCTACTCCAGTATTCTTGCCTGTAGAATTTCATGGACAGAGGAGCCTGGTGAGCTACAGTCCATGGGGTTGCAAACAGACACAATTGAGAGACTAACAAGGTACCTGAAATTAAGTGACAAAATTACCACAACCCTGGGGATATACAGGACTAAGGCAGAATAGCATAGGGGCTACAAAGACAGACTTGAGCCATACTACTGGACAGCCTGGGTCCAAATCTTAAGCTCTAGCACTAAATAGCTGTGTGAACGTTGCCAAGTATGTTGTACACTCTGTGCCTCAATCCTCTTCTCCATAAATTAATGATAATAGTATCTACTATATTTTATATTAAATGAGTTAACAGTAATGAATCAATCATAGTAGCTACTGTATATCAGGCAATATTTTAAGTGTTGGTTAAAGAAATAAACTAAAAACTAGAATGAAGCATGAAGGCTGAAAGTTATAGGAAGTAAGATGGAGTCAAGTAAGTAGCTTCAGCAGTAAAACACAAGGGGTATGGTTGAGAAAAATGTCGGTGCCTTGGGAGTAAGAACAAAATGGAGTGACAGAAGAAAGGGAACACCCTGCCAGGACTGCCCACAGTATCTCTATGAGCTGGATTTACAGAAGCATTTTGGGGAGGGAATGGTGAGGGGCAACTGCTACTAGCTGTCAGAAGCCCAGACACAACAATAAAATCCACTAAGTAAAAAGTTAATGGTATTTAAATAGCTCTGTTAATAGCTAGATATCACATTCAGTAGAGAGTATTCATATCTCAGCAGTGAGTGTATATGTGCATGCACATATGCACACGTAAAGGGGGTTTGTTAGGACAAGTAAACATATACAAATAACTTTTAAAAATTATATTTCTCAATTGTCAATAATTTTATATCTCAGTTATCAAAAAATACTGTGAATTTTTGTGAAATTTTATTAAAATGGTATACAGAGAACTACAACAGTGAGTACTTGACAGATAATGATGTATTAATCAATCAACTGCTGGAGAAAGAAGTAAATACAATCAGGGACTCAAACCATTGTAAATTATAAACAAAGAATAAAGTGGAGATTAGAGCATGTATCTAAATTTTGCTTTACTTCCATATTCCTCAAACCACCTATTAGATAGCAGTTTTTCCTCACAAGCCACCAAACTGAAACATTCAGTATCAGAAAGACATGATAGTCCTAAACCTTAAATTTTAAATCTCTGCTTAGAGAAAATTGTTGAATTCTATATTATGGTAGACCTAATAAAAAGGTGAGATATTGGGATCCTGCCAAATAAAGATCTTTTCTTTATAATATAGATGGAGAGGCCACCAGGTGGAAAATGGAGTCACAGAAATGCAAATTAAATTTACAAATAGGAAGCACCAGTGTTGCCTGCATGAATCCCAGAGAGGACCTCTTTGAAAAGCAAAATTTAAACAACAAGATACCAAAGCACTTTTCTGCTGAAATCCAAAATTTCAGTACTTGCCCAAACATTATTTTAGTAAATGGTAGTTCTGAAGCACAAAAATGAAATCTTCCAAATATTTCATTGAAGTTTTATAAAACACCCCATGTTCTCTATATTCCTAGAGACTTTTATTCTATTTGCTCACTTGACTCAAATTATCAGGCCAAAAGAGTTCTCTCACTGCTACAGTTATCAATAATTTCTCAGTCCATCTAGACACGTAACTCCTGCAAAGGCTTGTAGAACAGGTTTTATCCTTTTGCCAGAGAAAAATTCTGACTCAACTTTCATATAATCACTCATAGGCACTGCCCTTCTGGGAAACCACTTGAGGTAAACAGTTGTATCCTCAGCTACTTTAGAAATCAGTATTTATTGAGAGAGACTAAGTTCAAACAGACAAGACGCTACAGGATAGGAGTATTCAATCTAGTTGACTAAGGGATGCTAGAAATTGCCAAAGCTGCTACAACCATTCTGTTGCAGGCATTTTAAAAGCAGCATGAGGGATGGCCCAAGGAGAAGAAATAGCCCTCCCAAGGATTCACTGCCACCCATTCCCTTCCGTTCCCTTCTAGCCGCCTCTGACCTTTTTCTAGGATTCTATCCTTACACTCAGGGCTTCCTAGTGGCTCAGTGGTAAAGAATCTGCCTGCCAAGCAGGAGACGGAGGTTCAATCCCTGAGTTGGGAAGATCCCCTGGTGAAGGAAATGGCAACCCATTCCAGTATTCTTGCCTGAAAAAATCCCAAGGATGGGGGGCTTGGTGGGCTACAGTCCATGGGGTCACAAAAGTCACACATGAATTAGCAATTAACAAAAACAATCCTTACATTCAATCTCACTATTAGCAGGTCCCCAACTCCTTCATCCCAACACAGCCATCACAATCAAACACACAAAATAACAACCTCTTACCAACACAGGGATTTCAAGAAATTCGGGAAAATGAAGAGTAAGGTCCACAGTGGTAGGATTTCTTACCAGGAACTGCACAGTAGATTCAGTGGGTCAAATCCAGCAAGCAGCAGAGATGGCAACCATTCTTTATAGTTTGTCTGTGCTTTAACTGCATGATTTATAAATTCAGACATATGGTCCCATGGTGTCGATGGGCAACACTTCTTCAAAAAGTAGCGAAATACTGAAAACCTCTCATACTTCAGGCAGTATGCCAAATGAAGTTCATTCAGCTGAGCTCCATATTTCAAAAGAATATTTACAATTCCAAAGAAGTCACAGCTCCATCAGCAAAAAGAAAGGAAGGTAGGGGAAGGGGGGGAAGGGGAAGGGAAGAGAAGATTTTCACATTAAAAAAATTCTTACAAATAGTTAATAGTAGTTATGACTGGAAAATAAGAATAGCAGATGTTCAAGAGGGAGGGGACATACGTATACCTATGGCTAATCCATGTTGATGTACAGCAGGAATCAACACAACACTGTAATTAGATGTACAGCAGAAACCAACACAATATTATGATTATCCTTCAATTAAAAATAATTTAAAAAAAGAATGGCAGATGTGATAGTGGATGGTTTTACATGTCCAGTGAGTGGATTGAGACTAGAAGACATTTAATTTACACCATGTTGCATGGTTTTTAATTTTCAACTATGAACAAGTCATGCCCTTAGAATTTAAAATACTTACCTTAAATAAAATTATCACTGACAAGTAAAACTCTTTTCAAATTGTGATTTTTTTAATACACAATTAATTATCTATACTACAAAATACTTGCTAAACAAAGTTAATAAACAACATGATCAGTCAAAAAAGATAGGATCAATTTCCCCCTTTCTTTAAAATTTCTAGTGGTAGAAAGCAATCAAATAGAAAGCCTTTTTTATGAACAAAAACTTAATTTAAAGCTTTATATTTTTTAAAATTAATCTTTATCAAGTGTTTTACTGAATGAAAGTGTATTATTTTTTACCTGCTGAATTGGTTACATGTTTTAAAAATGATCATCCTGCTAAGTTGTACTTAAAATGACTAAAAGTAAGTTTAATTCTTTTATGAGAGAGCTAATTGGCAAAAGGTGTCAAAAGAGGTATTATAGTAAAGTTGTAAAGAGTACAGACTGGAGCCAGACTGCTCAGCCACTTCCTAGCTGTGTGACTTCGATCAAGTTACTTAACCATCCTGGCACACAGAACTAGCATTATATAAGTATTTGTAAAATAAAATGATATGCAAAGTAAAATACCACAAATTTAAATATAATAAACATAAATTCTGGGAATTTATCTATGAGACAGAACTAAATTATATGCTATTTGCACAAACATATAAACCACAGTATTGTTTATAACAGATTTTTTTTTTTAATAAATTAACTGTTTAACAGAGGCGGAGATATGTGCAAAATATGACATAGTCATTAAAAACTAAACTTATGATGGTTATGTGATCACATTTAAAAAACTGTTTATGATATAAGTTTAACTTTAACAAAGTTCAATAAACATGTATGTTCACTTTGCAGACAACTGTGAAAGAAAATATGCAAGAATAAAATAAGTCTCCTGAAATTGGCATTAATGCTATTTTAAATAACAAGAAATAAAAAAATACTTCATTATTCAAGTATTAAAGAATCTAAATAATTAAGAATCATAAAAAGAATATAAAAAACAAATATAAAACATTTAAACCATTGTCATGTGAGACCAACTACTTCTGAGAACTTGAGTCCAAGGTTTCAAAGCAGTTAAACACCATCACTTAAGTAAATTTTTGTAAATCTGTTTTATTTGTTCTCCAATTTTTGTGTTTCTTTTCTTCAGTTAAAAGATTAAATACTAATTATCTTTATTATCAATAATATATACATAGCAATTAGAAAAGAAAAAGCTATAATTCTAAAATTTTCTTTATAAAAATTAATTAACTTTGTTGTCTATCTAGTCTATATTGATATTTGTTCCTGGATACACCATCATTCTTATCACTGTTCTTGAAAAGAGCCCTGTATATACTTTTTTTTTCTTATGGCTATTTTCAGATACAGGAAAGCTAAAAGAATTTATTGCCAACAGTCCAGGTCTACAAGAAATGCTAAAAGATATACTTTTTTTTTTTTTGCATTGGGGTTTAGCCGATTAACAAACAATGCTGTGACAGTTTCAGGTAACAGTGTAGGGACTCGACCATGTGTATGTATTTGTATCCACTCTTAGAGGATATACTTCTGACTGATGGTTTTAAACAGTTAAAAGCAATTTCTTTCAACCACTCTGACCTCATTTAACTAGGCTCTCATTATTCTGCCTGCAGTTATTACTTGCTGATTCCACTACAGAACAGATGAGCAACACATGACATGGACTTTTGGACACATTCCAACAAACATATAGGAAAGTGAGAAAAGCTTGAGACACTGTCTCATTATAAATGTGATACACAATTCTCAAGAACACTTAATTTTCAAGGCATGTATGTTTACACGTACACTTCAGAAACTGGCTGAACTCTTCCCTTAAGCAACGTGAAAGCATCAATGGCCTAACCACAGATGCTTTAGCTCTCAGACAGGATGATGTATTTTTGCTACAGAATACAAAGGTAAATGAGAGCCCTAAATGCACCCTGTTATATTAAGTGCCACAGATAGCTAGAGAATCTATTTTCTGTTTAAGAAAAGAACTATAAAACCAAGAGGCTTTCCTATTCAGGTATCAAATATAGCATCTAGCCATGTGACTCATGCTAAGCAAAAACTTAAGGAAAAGGCCATTGATAAACCAACCATTCATCTCTAAATGTTAGAGGAACATGTGCACATATAACTCCTCATAATAACAACCTTTATCTATTCTACACCAGGCAACTATGATAAATGTGTTACATGGAAGATTTGCCTTAATATTTACAATATCCCTAAAAAGTAACTTTTATTACCATCTCCACTCTAGATGCAAAAAATGAAGCTTATCACAAAACTAGAAATTTGTAAAACTGGGATAATAATAGCAAATCAAAATCCAACAGTGAATATGATATAGCAAATATCAGAAATATCTCTCCTACAATATAAAAACAAAACATCTCAGGCAATAGTCACATCAGAAATTATTTTAAGGCCAGACCTATGTTTCGTGAAGTATGTTCCATGGAACACTAGTTCCTGTAAATGATCTATGTTAAAAAATCGTCTATAATTAAAATTTTCAAGAGGCACTTTATAGTATGTGAAGTCGCTCAGTTGTGTCCGACTCTTTGCGACCCTGTGGACTGTAGCCTACCAGGCTTCTCTGTCCATGGGATTCTCCAGGCAAGAATACTGGAGTGGGTTACCATTTCCTTCTCCAGGGGATCTTCTCGACCTAGGGATTGAATCCAGGTCTCCTGCACTGGAGGCAGATGCTTTAACCTCTGAGCCACCAGGGAATATACACTAGTCCATATAAGAGAGAAATACAGGATGAACTTAATTTTAAACAGTATGCTAGTAACATTTTTAAAATATATGCTCAAACATTTTTCTTCAAACTCCAGATACACTTCAGAGGAAGTATCTTTGGAATTAAAGCAATGGATCCAATCATTAATCAGAAAAAAGCATAATAAAGAGGATACAAAATGCCCCAAAAGTCTGTAAATACAGGAACAATAGTGTATTTATTGTAAAGTTCATCCTATGTTTCCAAATTTTTCAAACTTTGGTAGACTCATCCCTCCTTAGGAATTCATAAAACACACCACCATTAAAAAATTCTTAGAAGCCTTTCAGGAAACAAATCTACTTACCACTGCTTAACCCTGTGTTTTCCAAACTTAATTAACTAAAGAATCCTTTTTATCCTATGTATTATCTATTAACAATGTATAGAAAGAATATTCTACAAAACACAGCTACAACTCCTTCCAATTATCACACTACCTTGTATTAGAAGGAATAAGAGCACACGCCTAAAAGGCTTTTATAAACTACCTACTGCTACATTATAAACTCTTTTTCAATAGAGCTACCATTTACATAGTCAATAGTAAACACAAAATAAAACTGAAGGATCATAAAACTTTTTCAGCATGCCCTGAGCTTCTGTTACGTTATACATCTCAAATACACATAACAAGCTCCAGCAACTCAAGTAACTTCAGTGCTCTACAATGACCTTGATTATTACATGTCAATGAGCAAGATAAAGGCTTAGATAAAATTTTGGTTAAAATACAAATTACATGGGAATATGTATGTGTTTCTCTTAACACTTAATACAAATTCTCTTTCAAGCCCTGATGGTGAATCAGAAAAACTCTTCAAGTCCTAGAGTAGTCCTTCTTATTTAACACAAATATCAAGAACTACTTATGACACATTAAGAGACTTCATATTATGTAACAGTGAAAACCATAAGGCATAGAGAAAGAGAAGTTTAAAAACCAAAAATGCAATGCCTAAACCTTATTTGGGGGCTTGTACATTTTCCATCACACTGCCGTTTTAAGTTCAAAACTGTGCACAGAAACAGGCTCAGATAAAAAAGCACAGTAAAAGGAAATTCAACATGTTAGTAAGGTTTCTTTTAAACAAATGGAAATGGACAAATATCTTAATAACCCAACAAAACTTACAACTGACTTTTTAGCTGAATTATTAAAAGGCCATATAGTAAGTTTTACTGAATAGCTTTTAACCATCAGCTGAAAATAAAATAAAGACATTACATTGTGTCATATGTATCCATGTGTGATATAATGATAAGAATGGACACAATTATTTTTATAAAATTAACAGGATAACAATGATCAGTATTGATTAGAAAAACAGAAGTAATCAGGTCAGTTAAGCCAGGAGCCCTTTCTATAGCCATATATAAAAGGCATTAATGTTTGTTTAAATTTCCTGTAATTTCTCAACTTCCCATCTTTTTTACCCATTCCAGTTAAATAAGTCATTTTCTTATATTTTCTCATTTGAGTTGAATTACTCAGCTATGCCCCTGAAAGACTGGCTTCATGTCACTGGAGCTGTTAACTAGTTAGCCCCAAAGGACAAAGAATTCTTTTGTACAGTAGTGGAGGAGACAAGACAACTTTCCATCATGCTTTGGAGTATGAGAAGAGCTAAAGGTCACTATTTCAAATAGAAGCCTATTCTCTCCAAGGGATACTCAGTAAAAATGTTTCAGAATGCTAATCCTTAGCTAAAAAGTTAAATTGGCTGAATAAAACAAAAAAGAAGGGAAAACTCAAAACCCAGAGCCATTATTTATTATCTTCATCACTTTTTGATATTAATTATACTGTTTGTAAAAGCAGATAACTTTACCATAATGTAACAGGCCAACAGTACAAAGAGCATCAGAAATGTTATATTTCTAGATCTCAGGAGAAATGCCAGAAAACATACAAATAAGAAAACAAAAGTTTTTGGAAACTATAAACAAGGTGAAAAGGCAGCCTTCAGAACAGGAGAAAATAATAGTAAAGGAAAAAAATGACAAAGAATTAATCTCCAAAATATACAGGCAGTTCATACAACTCAATACCAGAAAAATGAACAACCCAATTAAAAAGTGAGCCAAAGAACTAAACTAACATTTCTCCAAAGAAGACATACAAGTGGCTAATAAATCATGAAAAGATGCTCAACATCACTCATTATCAGAGAAATGCAAATCAAAATCACAATGAGGTACCATCTCACACTGGTCAGAATGGCTGCCACCAAAAAGTTTACAGACAATAAACGCTGGAGAGGGTGTGGAGAAAAGGGAACCATCTAACACTGTTGGTGGGAATGCAAACTGATACAGCCACTATGGAGAACAGTGTGGAGATTCCTTAAAAAACTGGAAACAGAACTGCTATATGACCCAACAATCCACTGCTGGACATACACACCGAGGAAAGCAGAATTGAAAGAGACACAGGTACCCCAATGTTTAGTGCAGCACTGTTTACAATAGCTAAGACACGGAATCAATCTAGATGTCCATTGGCAGAAAACCAGGTAAGGTACATAAACACAATGGAGTTTTACTCAGCCAAGAAAAAGAACACATTTGAGTCAGTTCTAATGAAGTGGGTGAAACTGGAGCCTATTATACAGAGTGAAATGAATCAGAAACACCAATACAGTATATTAACACATATACGGAATTTAGAAAGACATTAAAGACAATCCTATATGCAAGACAGCAAAAGAGACACAGATGTAAAGAACAGACTTTTGGACTGTGTGGAAGAAGGCGAGGGTGGGATGATTTGAGAGAATAGCATTGAAACATGTATATTACCATATATAAAATAGATGACTATTGCAAGTTCAATACATGAAGCAGGGTACCCCAAACTGGTGCTCTGGGACAATCCAGAAGGATGCGGTGGGGAGGGAGGTGGAAGGGAGGTTCAGGATGCAGGGATACATGTGTACTCATGGCTGATTCATGTTGATGTATGGCAAAAACCACCACAATATTGTAAAGTAATTATCTTCCAATTAAAATAACTTAAAAAAAGTTTTTGACTCATTAATAACTAAAGTCAGGTAAGCGTTGATTAAATCTTTTATACGATGATTTTATACCAAACCAACATTACTATAATAACACACTGTTACTATAAAAATAAAATTTCAAAACTCATACCACAGAATTCCCTGATGGATCAGTGGTAAAGAAATCTGCCTGCCAATGCAGATGTGGGTTCAATCCCTGGTCCAGGAAGATCTCACATACCATGAAGCAACTAAGCCCATGCATCACAACTACTGAGCTCTAGAGATCAGTAACTGCAACTACTGAACCCACCTGCCACAACTACTGAAGCCCTGTGCCCTAGAGCCCATGCTCCACAGCAACGAAAGATACCAAAAGGACACGACCACGTACCACGTACCACAAAGAAGAGTAGCCTCACCCCCTGTAACTACAGGAAAGCCCACTCAGCAACAAAGACTCGGCATAGCCAAAATAAAACAAAACAAAACCGGAGATCAATTCCAGATAGCAGAGCACTGAAACTGCAACTAGCCGTTGAACAACTACTGACAGGACACTGGAACTCACCAAAAAAAGATACCCCATGTCCAAAGACAAAGGAGAAACCACAACAAGACACCTCATTCGCCAGAAGGCAGACAGAAGGAGCAAGAAAATCCCACAGTCACCAGAACGAAAACCATATCACAGAAAGTTAAGCAAAATGAAAAGGCAGAGGATCATGTTCCAGATGAAGGAATAAGATAAAATCTCAGAAAAGCAACTAAATAAAACAGAGATAAGCAAACTTCCAGAAAAAGAATTCAGAATAACGACAGTGAAGATGATCCAGGATCTTGGAAACAGAATGGAGAAGATGCAAGAAATGTTTACCAAAGACCTAGAAGAACTAAAGAACAAACAGAGAAGAACAATACACTGGAAGGAATCAACAGCAGAATAACTGAGGCAGAAGAGCAGATAAGTGACTGGGAAGACAGAATGGTGGATATCATTGCCACAAAACAGAATATTTTAAAAAGGATGAAAAAAAAATATATGAGGACAACCTAAGAGACCTCTAAGTCAACACTAAATGCACCGACATTTGCATTATAGGGTCCCAGAAGGAGAAGAGAGAGAGAGAGGATCAGAGAAAATATTTGAAGAGATAATAGCTGAAAACTTGCCTAATTTGGGAAAGGAAATAGTCAACCATGTTCAAGAAGCACAAAGAGTCCCAGGCAGAATAAACCCAAGGAAGAACACACCAAGACACATAGTAATCAAACTGGTGAAAATTAAAGACAAAAATATTAAAAGCAACAAGGGACAAATAACATATAAGGGAACTTCCATAGGTTATCAGCTGATTTCTCAACAGAAACTCTACAAGCCAGTAGGGAACGGCACAATATATTTTAAAGTGATGAGGAAAGAACCTGCAACCAAGAATACTCTACCTAGCAAGGCTCTAGTTCAGATTTGATGGAGAAATCAAAAGCTTTACAGACAAACTTTTGTTAAGAGACAAGCAAGGTTAAGAGAATTCAGTACCACCAAACCTGCTTTACAACAAATGCTAAAGGAACTTCTCTAGGCAGGAAACACAAAAGGAGGAAAAGATCTACACAAAATAAACTTGAAACAAATTAGAAAACCTAACAGGATCACGCTGCTGCTGATACTCAGTCACTTCAGTCGTGTCTGACTGTGTGCAACCCCATAAACAGCAGCCCACCAGGCTCCCCAGTCTCTGGGATTCTCCAGGCAAGAACACTGGAGTGGGTTGCCATTTCCTTCTCCAATGCATGAAAGTGAAAAGTGAAAGTGAGGTTGCACAGTTGTATCCAACTCTTAGCGACCCCATGGACTGCAGCCTACCAGGCTCCTCTGTCCACAGAATTTTCCAGGCAAGAGTACTGGAGTGGGTTGCCACTGCCTTCTCCAAATAGGATCATATGTATTGATAATTATTTTAAATGTAAATGGATTAAATGCACCAATGAAAAACACAGACTGGCTGGGGGTGGGGGGATGAAAACATGTGCATGTATGCACACGACTAAGCGACTTCACTTTCACTTTTCACTCTCATGCATTGGAGAAGGAAATGGCAACCCACTCCAATGTTCTTGCCTGGAGAATACCAGGGATGGCGGAGCCCAATGGGCTGCCATCTGTGGGGTCGCACAGTCGGACACGACTGAAGCAACTTAGCAGCAGCAGCAGCAGCAGCATGCACTTCCACTTATCATATCATTCTACTTAATTCCCCAAACTGTATGTAATTATTTTATATTGTTAGGTTAATCATGCTTCTATTATGGCTTGCAATTGTAATTATTTTTTATTTTTTAGTCTGGTTATTGATTGTGAAAACTGATAAACATTTTTTACTATTGTGATCATGTTAGAAAAAAACTTATACCACTCAACATATTATCTATTACCAAATATCTGAAAATTCAAATATCTAATAACTAATTTTGGAAAATAGTCTTCCAAGTTCCCTGGTATTATTTTTGTGACCAAAACTCAAATTCTTATTCATAATCAGTAAATATAATACAGGAAATTCATAAATGTCTCAAGAAGAAACAGAACAAATATTTTTAAACAGAATTAGTCAGTTGTCCTTTAGAAAGATAATTCTAATTTAAATAATTTTAAGTATGTAACCTAGAGAACTCAAATTTTCAGATGCATAGTTAAAGAAATTTAAAAATTAACAAAATTTTTCAATTTCTTTCCCCAGGTACTGTCTATGTTACCCTCTTGAAATACTAAAACAAAATCTACTGGGAGAATTGACAGTTTTCTTGCTTGATCAGCTTTACACTGAATCTCAAAATAATCAAATGATTTTCCCATTATATGTACAGTGATTACATGCAAACTAAGAATCTGACATTAGCTTATGTAAATGTATTACAAAGACTATAAAAATTTAATTGATGCTATTTTTAGATAAACAGAGAATGGCAAAAGATATGTCTTCTCCAGAAATGAAGAAGAGAATTAACCTTGATTTTTTTTCTGATGTGCCAGACATTGTGCAGTGCACTATATGTATATACAAATATTAAATGAGAGCATATGTGATAATAAAGCTATCATCTCTTAGCCTTAGTCTCTTGGGAAATGTTTCCCTTTCAATTAAATTTCCCACCAGGTAGGTAAATAATGGCAAAGATGTTTCAAAATTAAGTCTACTGCCATGGCTCTGGCAAACAAATAAAAAATAAACTGTAAAGACTGTATGTACCCTCATCAAAGAGATATTCTGATGTTTTTGGCTTTTTCCCTATGGACTAACAAATAGCATTTTCCAGTGAGTTTTCTTACTGAAAACCTACCTTACTGATTAAAAAAACATTTGGTCCAATTATAAGTTCCCACATGGAAAAAAACATATGACAAGTCCTTTTAAAGTCACTAAAAAAGATTTCAGTTATGATACACAGGGCCACTTCACATAGCAACATTGCCAAAAATAGTAAAAAAACAAAGTCTAATAGCTCATGTCTGTGACCAAAGACCACCATAAACCACACTGTTACTTCTTTAAGTTTCCAACAGTTTGATTATTTTGTAAGCATGCTTTTCTTTGAGCTTCTCCTATTTGGTTTACTTAGCTTCTTAAATCTATAAACTTGTGTCCTAATCTAATGTTGGGATGTGTTTGTCCATTATCAGTCACAATCTCCTCCTCTCTTCTGGATCCTAATGACATGAATGTCAACACTGATGATATTGTCCCTCAGGTCCCTGAGGCTCTGTTCTTTTCTGTCCCCTCAATCTTCTTTTTCTCTGTTCTTCTGTTTGGATAATTTATATTGGTCTATCTGCAAGGTAACTGACTCTCCTCTGTCAATTCCATTCAACTATGAAGCTCATACAGCTAACTTTTCATTTCAGATATTACACTTTTCAGTCCATTTGGTTCTAATTTTAACTTCTAAGCTGAAAATATCTACCTTTCCATTTATTTCAAGTGTGTTTACCTTATTACAACAGTTGTTTACAATTATTTGATATTTCCAACATCTGCATCATCTCAGGGTTGACACGTGTTGTCTTTTCCCTCTAAAATTGATCATATTTTTCTGGTTCTGTCAAGTAATTTTAGATTGTATCCTAGATATTATGAATAGTAATGCTATGTGTAGACTCTGGGCCCTGGGTCCTGCTATAATTCTTTGACCATAATACTGATTGTGTTTGTTTGCTTTAGCAGGTAATATAACCTAGTTAGATTTAGACTACAATTTCTTTTTCACCTCTACAGACAGTTATTCCAATACAAATTCAGTTCTCAAGCCTTTGCTATGCTGCTTTGAGTCTGGCCCCATGAAATGTGCCACTCAGACCTGAGACTTAGGTGATAGTTCAAATCCTGTTGTCAATAATTTCCATCCTGTGCATCCAAAGGTTGGATGGGTTCTGGACATATGTAGGTTTGTACAAAGAATTAAGAAAATCTTTTCTCCAGCTCTCTTTCTCCAGGATTTCCCAGCGGGGTCTATTCTACCCAATTCCTCAGCCCAGAATAACATTCATTTTAAGGTATTTTGGTGTTAATGGAGCACTGTTATGGTTTAACATGTTTAATTCAAACTACACTTATAAGACGATGAGCTATAAGCTAAAATGCTATGACAGAAGAACCAAAAATATCATTCCTCCAAAAGCTAAGATGAAGGCTAAAACAGATTATTGATATGCTGGACACACAGACATACAACTATACAAAACTATCATGTTCTTATCAAATAAAAAAATGTTCAATTCTGATCTAATAATTAAAAAAATGGAGACATATATATAATGACAACTGAATCAACTAAAGTCAACACTACAGCCCTAGTGAGGCAAACTAAAGTAACTAGGCCTCCTGATTAGAAAGATAAAACCGAAGAGACTATATAGTGAACTATGAAATCATGAAAGTTATGCAGAGAGTGGATCCCAGATACTCAGATTAACCAAAACTACAATACTCAGAGTACAGTGTGTACCCAGAGGCTTAAGTTCAGGACAAATAAAAATGAACTACTATTTCACACAGCAAATGTTAAGAGATGGTAGAGAAAGAAAAGCTTAGCAAATAAGTTCTTGATAAATTTTTAAGTCACAGCTAGCAATCCATAATGGTGAATTTAGGAAAGCCAATGAAATTTGAGATCAGCCCACAAACCTCTTAAAATAACAGCTTCTAGCTGCACAACTTATTTTACTATTGGTTGGACCACAGATTTTACTCAATATGGCTTTTCTTACATATAGCCTTTTTTAATTTATTCTATTTTAAAACCTTACAAGTCCTTACAAGACAAATCTCGTCTAGTTTGGCCAGAAGCTAATCAATAATCTATCAATAATTCTTCATTTATTCTACTCACAGGATCATGGTAGATTAGCAAAAGAAACATTAAAATTTTTAAATTTAATTAGTGTGACCTACAGAAATAAATGCTATATACCAAATACATTAAAAGTGCTATAATATCTATAAAACTAAAGTTTTATTTCAGATTCATAACAAGTCTTATAAATATAAATTTCAAATGACAAACAACCTGAAACATAGTCAATACAACACTTGACAATTTTAAAATCTTTTTCATCTTTTTATCTCAGTTTTACTGAGGTATAATTGACAAATAAGATTGCAAGATATTTAAAGTATAAAATGTGGTGATTTGATACACACATACATCATGGAAACATTCATCGCCTCATATAATTATCTTTTTGAGAGCATTTAAGTTCTACTCTCAGCAAATTTCAATTCTATAATTCAGTGTTGTCCGTTATAGTCACCATGTTAAACATTAAATCCTCAGGCCTTAATCATTGTATAACTTAAACTTTGTTTTAATTCTTATAAGTGTTTTGAAGATCAAAGACATCAGATAATTCCTGCATTTACTTTAATATATTAAATATATCCCCTAAAATTGCTGCGCCAAAAAAATATTATCCAGTTCCGAAGAGAAAAGGGAAAACACCTGACATCATCACCTTGGTTTTGTTATAGTTTGATTAGTGAAACGATCAAAGGTACATCATAGAGGCTTTTGTTTTTGTCTGTTTTTACGTTCCCAATTTAGCTCTAAGACATGCTATTTTATCACAAAAGAAAGTCATTTGGAAACATATCTCCATACAGCCAAAAGAATGAAAGTAAAGTAGATATACATACTCCTTTTGGAAAGCCATACACAAGGGAGAACTGAATCCAAAAACGAGGCACATCTGGGCATCTGGGCTGTAGCCAGACTGGAGCAACATTTCCAGGCACTCCTCGTGCCCTCCGAACACTGCTGAGTACACAGGACTCACTTTGTTTGGCCCAGTGTCACAAACCCGGTTAGTGAGTGGTATTAACAAGTCCAAGATTCTGCAAATACACAAGTTCAAGAGTATGTTTCTGTTTGTACATAATTGTAGACATTTCTACAGGACATATTTTGAGGCACCCATTGACTGAATTTAAGAAGTCTGTCTGTATTCAGTGTACTTTCTACATACAATAAATTATTACATACTCCAAAATGCTTATTACTGTTGCTTAATAAGAAGGCCCTTAAACATATTTGAAACAACTAAATAATGTTCCTATAAAAGTAAATAGGTAACATATCGTCCTTCTTTATTTTTTTACTAATTGTTTACCACTACTCGAGTCCCCAAAATTCAAATTTTATATGAGATGTTTTAGGATATAATAAATTATTTAAAACTCCATTACACTAAATACAAACTTATATCAAGACAATAAATTATTTTCCTTTGTAAAGTAGCAACCAAAGTTTTATTTTTCTAATTAGTAAGAATTTTTTAGGATTATCAGGAAGAAATCAGAATTTCTGCTAAAATATTCTATTCTCAGAAAAGAAGATGAGCTCTTTTATGTGTTATGGCAGATTTATTTAAAAGACCGGTTGCTAACTAGAGAAAGTTCTAAACAAAAATCATTAAAAAGTTCTTTGATTATTTGTAGACTTACCTCCAGCACTCAGCTGAAGAGAAAGGACTATCCTACACTATAAGGATAATATAAGCCAGAAATTTTCCTCTTTCTGGGAAAAGAAAGGCAGAGCTACACCAAAGTATATTTATAACATTCTTTTTCCTTGCCACTTTTCCTTAGGTAAAATAGGACTAAGATAACAATATTTAAGGAGAACTTATATTTACTAAGAAAATCATCAATGACCAACAGAATTCTCAAAATTGAGAACAAATAAGGGCAAATTCTCAAGAGGGTTCTGATACAAATTTAAAGCTCAGAGTATAACTGTAGATTTATGATTAAATAAAATATCAAGAGTTAAGAAAAACATCAAATTTTTAAACCTAAGTATTTTACTAAAATAAAGAACCTGTCGAGTGTCTCTTACATGTAATAAATGTGTTAAAAATTTTTAAGTGAGTTGGAAAAAATATACTCTTCAGTTCAGTTCAGTTGCTCAGCTGTGTCCGACTTTGCAACCCCATGGATTGCAGCATGCCAGGCCTTCCTGTCCATGACCAAACTCTTCAACAAGGCACAAACAAGATTACAAATATGTTTAAGGAAACAGTAAAATACCATGACACCTAGTGGCATAATAACCCAATTACAGCATCTGCTTTNTGCAACCCCATGGATTGCAGCATGCCAGGCCTTCCTGTCCATGACCAAACTCTTCAACAAGGCACAAACAAGATTACAAATATGTTTAAGGAAACAGTAAAATACCATGACACCTAGTGGCATAATAACCCAATTACAGCATCTGCTTTTCTACTATACAAACACATTAAATACTAAAGACAAGACCATTTCACTATTACTTTTTAAATTAAATAATACTAACAATAGCTATAAAAATTACTACTGCAGTAATAAGACTCTAAAAACTTTAAATATATATTTTAAAAAACTGTTTGGTACCAATCTATATTAAGATAGGCTGCCATATTCTCAAGGTAAAACCAGGTTCTGAACCGAACTAAAGACTCTTAGAACTCCCAATTGCAGAGAGTTTCAACTTTCTTTAAGTCTCTCTCTCTCCAAAAATTTCATTTGAATTTCTGGCTAGGGAAGAAGAGTAACAGAGGCAGGATAAAGTACCAGGTTGAATTTGAAATCAGACAAAGAGAAGTCCAGTCAAACGGTTCAAGATGTGGAGGACTGCCTAGACCCAACGAAAAAGAACTCCAACAGAGATCACAAATCCAAAACCTTTCTGGGGTTAGGGAGGTAATATAAGTACATTGAAAAAAGTCATCAGATCAGATGTCTAGGATATAACTGGAAAGGAGTGGAATACTAGCTTAAGCAAGTCAGAGGGAAGATTTAACACCCTGAGAAGGTCTCCTGGGCCACTCCACCTCACTCTAAGGAAGTGCAAGACTAAGAACCGCAGGGGATGGCATGGCAGACAGATGTGGGGTGGACCTAACCATCGAGCAAATCAGCAGAATACCAAAGATTATGCTTGGAGGTAAAGGGTCTGGTCCAGAAGATCTAATTTCTTACTACCTCTGAATTATAAGACCATTTTTACTTTTCATTTTTAACACTTACTTTGTATGGCCCATCTGTGCAGCTGCATGTATAGGTAGCTGCCAATTGTCCTCATTACAGTAAAGATCAGGATCTGCCCCACTGGAGAGCAAAAGCTCCACACATTCTGTGTGGCCCTCTTGAGCAGCAATGAACAAGGGAGTAGCTTTGTCCAAGGCTTGACAATTGACATTTGCACCTAAAATAAAACATTTAACATATATCCCTCTTTAATGCAAAAATAAAAAAAGATAACCAACAAACAATTCAAAGCAGCTGCCTTAAAAGGGCTTTCATAGCACAACAGATTTTCCTCCTTAATGGATATCGTTGTTGAAACATTTTCAATTTCTTATTGGTAATCATTTAAATTATTTTTGCTTAAAGATTAATATTTTAGAATTCATTTTTAAGCTAAAATATGAATTTTACTCTATGAAGGATTCATTTCATTCCAACCCTTCCTCCAACAAACACTCTGAGGGTCTAATAAGCAATCATTTTTTTTTTAATGCAAATCATCAAATATGGATAACATTTCTGATCATTGAAAGAATAAGAAAAAAATCAAAATTATGAGACTTTATAGATGCCACTAATTGATTCAGGCTGAGTGGTGAAAAAAATTCCAGTAGATATGATATACACAGGGGCTATGACTTTAATGTTGACTATACTCTCCATTACATCCCTTTTCTTCATGACCAGTGTGTGATGAACAGAGCCCAGAATAAAAGGAAAAAGCTCTATTTAAACGGGTTTCTAAGATGAATTTTTAAGCATAAATCTAATCAATTATTTAGAAGCAAATGTATAAAGATGTGAAAAAGTTTAGTGACCTCAATTTCTGTGAAGGTTTCAAAAACAGCAGACTTCCTCAAACTTTTCTCATTGACAAACAATGTGCTAAGTATGTGTGTGTTAATACATGGCCATGAAAATTTTTAAATTTCTGGAACACACCTCAGTGGAAAAATCATCATCCTCAAGGGGGAAGACAATTTTTTATTTAAAAGGATGTTTCGTAAATACACCTTGAATAAACCAAAGCCCTGAAATGGGTAAGAACAATGCAAAATACAAATGGTAAGTCAGAATTCACGGAATGGTCAGAAATTTCAACTGGGTATTCAACACGTCTAGATACACTGAATCTTCTTGACTTGTACAAAGTGGATGCTTCACCTACTGTCAGTATTAGAAAGAAATGAACACTATAGCTGAGGAAAGATTAAGTCAAAAAAGAAACCTACTTAACTTTCTTTCTTAAGCAATGTTTTGTTTTGATTGACAATTTTAATGTATAAGAATAAGGAACCAGTCTTTGTAAAATTTCAGGTAAAAAAAGTTGGGGAAATGAGGAAGAATTCACTGAAAGTCATTTTAAAGAGTTAGAAACATGTATAGTTACATTATAAACATACCTATATACCTTTCCAACTTGCTGTTCATAACTATTCAGAGAGAAGGAAAAAAAAACAAAAAACAGGTGCTTAGTGTTCCAAGAGACAGGCCCAGCATGAGGAGAGTCACTAACCTGCAGTTTAACCTATTTCATTCTAAGTATTACACACTAATAATTGAAATTTTGGGGACTGGAAGTCATAAAATGCATCATGACAGTCTGTGGGAAGGTACAGCACAGAAGAAGGAAGATGAGAAATCAAAGTCCTGTGTCTGAGTCCCAATTCCACCACTGAACAGTTTCTATTATAGATCTTTGGAACATCACTTAAACAGCTCGGAGTCTGGGAGTCTTAATACAACAACAAAGCACATGCTTGAATACATGATTTTACGGATTATTTCAACTCTAAAGATTTATAGACCTGATATTTGTAACATATCTTAATTTTACACTTAACGAATGCTTGTTTCTGTTGTTTACTATGTCAACTTGAGTATTTCAAGGTTTATAAGGAGAAAGCAGAAATAAGAAAATATATGCTCTAAATAAACTTCGTTTTGGTAATACATTAAAAGTTTAGATATTATAGAAGATATGTGAAAAGCCTAGGTATTTAAAAAAAATTGTGTGGAGGCAAATCTGGTGTCTCTCCCATCTGCTCTGGACTATCCATGTTTTGTCAGGTTAGCACTGTGCGCACAGCAATGGTGTCAGAAGAACTGAAAAGCCCTTATATAACAAATGTTTCTGGTCACAGAAAATGTCACACAGAGTAATAAGCATCCCACCTCAACACCATCTTCTCTGACAATGCTGAGTATGTAATGGTTGTCACTGAAAAACTTCTAAGCAGGTTTATGTTGCTATTTATTAACATAATAGTGTAAACAGGCTTTGAAATAAACCCATTTAAATATCACACAATTAACCAAAATACACGAGTCAGAGGGTTAATGTACAAAATAGCTATCTAAAAGATTAATTAAGACTATATTAAGTCATGTACCCGAGAAAGCTGGAACAGTTCAGGTAGCTATAATG
The DNA here is from genome assembly GCA_006410875.1 of Neotragus pygmaeus. Lineage (NCBI taxonomy): Eukaryota > Metazoa > Chordata > Mammalia > Artiodactyla > Bovidae > Neotragus > Neotragus pygmaeus. The sequence continues at coordinate 1,095,219 of SJYV01050219.1, forward strand.
AAGGACAGCCCCATCATTCAACTTGCCAATAAACCTGCTTTAGCTATGGATCATTAAGGTTCTGCTGAGGTAAGTTAGTAGTTGCTCATTGTATTATGTTAGTTAATAGAGACTTAGTAACCAGGCTTACAAATTAACTTGTATGTACTCCTATTTACCACTAACATAAGACAATAAATTTCAGAACCTGATTTATATTTAGTTAAGAATTATTCTTCCTAGGAAGATACAGCATTAAACTCATGATCTTAAAAGTACAAAGGCTAACGGATTAGTCTTACCCGATGATATAAGTATGCTCAAGCTTTCTAGCTTGCCATACTGAGCAGCCACAAATAAAGGTGTGATTCCAAAGTCATCCTGGCATTCCTTGTTTGCTCCTTTTTTAAGAAGCAATTTTATGATCTCAGCATTTTCCTAAGGCACAGATTCATATTTTAAATAAGAGAAAACAAAGAAAATAGAAGATATCTCTCTTTTTATTGTTGTGTGTATATATGCTTTTTATCCTCACTAAAGGAAAACTCTTTTTTAAAAGTGTTTTGGGCGATGGGAAGAAAGTGTTAATCATTATTCTGTACCTTAAGCTAACCCATTAAACATAAACAGATAAAACAATGATCTCTAGGAATTAGAATTCTTATAAAATCCTGCATAATTAGTTTGCAAGCCCAAGCACTAAGGTATTATCACAGTTATCTAAACAAAGTGCTATAAATATAATAAGCCATTGCTCACTATCAATTTATATATCCCAAATATTCTGATGGCCTCTTAACTATGCTATCAACATTTAAAAAACTTACATAATCCCTGCAGCCCAAAGCTGCTAGAACTACTAGAGCAGCAGGCTTATTCAGAACGATCATTACCATTTAGACTGCCTTTCTGTACTGCACTAACCACCATAAATCACAGGCAAGTAGGAAGCAAAGACTGTACAGAATTATCATTTTAAAAGGGTAAAACACATAATTTACATGGAAATGAAATAATAAATGCAGAGTTTACCTGAAAAGTAGCCTGGTGCAAGACGTTCCATCCACACATAGAATGGGATCCATTAACATTTGCTCCATATCGAAGCAGCAGCCTTAACACATCTATCTGTCCATTTTCAACAGCTGCAATACAGCAGTTAAAAAAATTATCGTCAGTAAAAAGGCATGTTTGTACAACTGGGCACTTTGGTGATGTTTCCATCATTTATCCAGCCCAGAACTCACAATACTGTGACCATTCCTATCAACAAATCAAAACATATGTGTATTCCTTGTTCAAGAATAAAATATTTATCACAATTATCTCAACCCAAATCCATTAATATATATACTCTTTCGGGACACGCACAAAATTATTTTTAATTGTATCTTAAAAGCTATAGAGGAAATGAAAGCAAAGAGGCAAACATTTATTCTCTGATAATGGAGACAATATGTTTCTATTTTGTTAAAATACAACTGGAAGGGGCATGGGATGAACAGGTAAGAAGAAACANTGGGACACACACAAAATTATTTTTAATTGTATCTTAAAAGCTATAGAGGAAATGAAAGCAAAGAGGCAAACATTTATTCTCTGATAATGGAGACAATATGTTTCTATTTTGTTAAAATACAACTGGAAGGGGCATGGGATGAACAGGTAAGAAGAAACACCATCAGTCTGGAGAAAGACTCAAAAGAATTGAAACGTTGGCTACTATTACCATTTCATCACAAGTGACAACAGTAACTGACAAGCAAACTGAAAGCATAATATTCTAAGTCTGTACTTTAGATATTTTTAGTATGATAAACAACAATATTTGTTACAATGATGTTCTTTTATTAACAAATGAAAATTTAGTAGAACCCTGCTTATTTGAACTAAAAGGGGACTCCAAACTTAGGAAGGTTGTTAAAGAAATGCATATTATTTCACTACAGTAAATGAAATGAATGACTCCCAAGTTGCCAGTACAACAGATTATTTGAAGGAAGAGTTTGCGTGCCTATAGAGACCTAAAAATTATGTGCCCTTTTACTAATTACATTATGCTACTTTTTTCCACATATCTAACTTAATATTAGCACAGGATATGTGTAGTCTAATATCATGCACAGGTGACAGTTTATGAACCCTACCTAATGAGGATGGACATAGGTATAATGCTATTAACTTGATACAACAAACAGTGGGACTGAACTTTCTACAATATTATCCACCACAAAATTTTGTTATGAAGGTGGGCAATTCTAAAGGAGTTAATGAAAAAACAGAATGCCAGAGACAGTCAGACATTAACAAAATAAGTACACACATACACCATTAGCAAATTATGTACACTGTGAATGTTGTGGTATTAGGCTATTACACTAACTTTTTAGAACTGTAACTGTGAAGAAATATCAGTACCTACAAGGATAGCAGATGTATATAGGAAGCTCTGATCTGTGTGCCTGATGATGTGAAAGGAGTTTTGAAAAACAAGACTTTTAATTTCATTTCAAGCATACAGTTATTCTACATATTCTACTGTTGTAGGAGGCAGGAAGTTAGAATCAACAAGTCTCAGTGAAAAGTTAAAAAGGCACTAGACATTCAGACAAAGGACCACACTTGAAAAATGGTAATACAGATAAAACAATGGGAAGGTAAAATCCTTAAATTTCCCTCATAAGGATAAAGAAGTTCTTTAATCAAGAACTGTCTTATACTGAAAGGTTTCAGATATTCAAACATCTTGGTTGAGACAGTATCACTGAAGTAGTTTAACCTAACTTCTCTTATTTCTAAGTTAATATTCAAGGACATTTTATCAGGCAAAGAAAGACAGTTTTTCAAGCTAAGTCATTTTTCTATAATCAATTAAAATCAACCTATTTGGGGGTGGAGGTCAGGATAGAAAAGGAAGTAAATTTGTTTCATATCCAATTCATACATCATTATCAGTGACTGCTGGCAAAAATCACTCTACAGTCAAGACCCTAAGTTGAAGATTATCAGGTTGTCAGTGGTGATATATGAAACAGAATGAAAATAAGATTGTTTCCATGAATTAGGCTGACCTTCTAAAAATGAAAGCCAAAAAAAATTTTATTATTAAATACAGTACAGAAGTCAGAGAGAAAAATTTCAGTATCATAAATACACTAAGATATCTGATTTCTGCATGTCTAGTGAAAAAATTTCTCAGTGGCAAAGTAGTATTTTTATACCTTTTGCTAATTATTTCAAAACAAAGCAACTGGTTGACTAATGGGTAATAATTAAGAAATAGTGGTTTAGAAAAGTGTATTTAGAGCTTACACCCTATTAAGACAGGATGAGACCTGAGACCTGCTACCACGCTTGCACCTGGAAAAAGGTCTCCTTGATCAACAAAATAGCAAGGAATTGTATGATACTAAAAAGAACTGTATGCATGCATAGATGGAGCAAATTCTAGACAAGAGACTAAAAAAACCCAAATGCCACTTCTGAAGAGCCTAGAGCAAACAGGGGTCAGGGGCCTGCATATACCACCACATAAAACATTGGCAAGCTACCTAAGCCACTCCTCTGGCCCAAACTCTCCTCACACTCCTACCCTCACCCCACATAAGGAACAAGCTCACCCCAACTCAGGAAATGAGCAAGGGAACCTGTTGTTTGTTCTCACTCCCACTGCTACAGCAGGGGCTCCAATAAAGCCTTGCTTGAATTTCTAGTCTGGCCTCTGATCAATTTCTATTGGTTAAGGAGGGCAAGAACCCTAGCTGGTAACACTACCATCAAAGCCTCTCCTTTGGAAGAACTGAGTAAATTCTTATCCTTATATTACACGTTAACAAGCTGGAGGGACAATGGGAACCATTCCATGACCAAGTGTATTATGCTTCAATAAAAGTTAATTTAAAAAAATACCCAAGCTTGAACTTAATATTTGTTCCTCCTTATCATAAGGAAACTATGCTTCTTGAGGAGAGAAACTGGGTCCCCTTCCCCTTACGTGCTCAAGGCCAATCACAGACAGAAGACAGACAACAAATAAGCATTGACTAGGTGAATGAAAAATAAATATCTAAAATAAAATGAGATTTTCTCTTTTTAAGAATTCATTCCTCTCCAAACAGAACAGGTTTCAGAATTGTATTTCTTGATATGACAATATAACGGCACTAAACTAGCCACTGTAACAGCAGAAAACAGATAGAGAACAACTTTTTCTAGTATTAAACCATGGGCAAAAGACTATGACTCCTAAAGAAAGGGGAGGAAATCATGAGTTGAGACCCATGATGACCCCAGCCATCTGCCTGGGGACATTTCTGGATTATGGGGCAGTGAGCTAAAGTCCAGGCATAAAAAGAGAAAGGTTGAAGAAAGAATACTCCAAGAAGAGGAAACAGCCCAGCAGAGTGCAGCAGTCTGCTGAACTGAGGAAGAGATCAGAGTTTAAGCAGTTGAAATTGGTGGGGCAAAGCCCAAGAGAAAAGAGAACTGTGCAGAGGGAAATCCCACTGTGGAAGTTTGCCAAGAATCCTTGCCTAACGTCTGGGCTACACATGTACAAGAAGATGAATCTTACCAGAGAACTGCTAAAGAGTTAAGAATGCAACAGACAGCCAGAAGACGAACAGTGCTGAGGGGCAATGGAACTCCTAGGAGTTCTGGCCCAGTCAGAGCGGTGAAACCACATGGCCTGCTACTTCAATACCTCACTAACACTCTGGGCATCTACCTAAGAAATCCAAAAGGCAGAGCTCTCGGAATAAAGACCACATCTAAGACTAAGGACTACTCTAGACCTTCTCTAACAAAGCCTAAAATAAGCTCTGATCAGAATGGAGGCAGAGGATGAGAGCTGAGTCCTCCTGGAAGTTAGACCTGCAAAATATGATCTCAAAAGAGCATAAAATCAAACCTAAACATATTTAAGGCAATAAGCCAGTAAATAATCTATTATTTAAAAAAAGAAAAAAATCATTATTTCTCAGAGGATAACAAAATTCAAGCCTCTATGAAATACTATCCACAATGTCCAGTATACAAGTCAGAAAGTAGTAAGGAGAAACTAACCCCAAAACGGTCCAGATTCTGGATTGAACAGATTAACTAAAGCAGGTACTATAAAAATATATTAATATCTATGGTATACAGAGAGCCTAGAGAGAGAATCTGAGCAGAAGAAAAAAACTTAAAGAAAAAAGAAGAACCAAATGGAAATTCTAGAACTGAAAAAAGAAATGGATGTGCTTGAAAGATCAGAGACAGTAGAAGAGTTGATGACTTTGAAGACATTAATATAAATCATCTAATCTAAAGAAATGAAAGCGGAAAAAAAACACTAAAGGAAAACCAGCTGTATATCAGGGCCCTGTGGACAGCATCAAACAGGGCACCATAGATTAGCTGGAGTCCCAGAAGGAGAAAAGAATAAGAATCAGGCAGCAAAAAAATATATTTGAAGAATAATGCCTGAAATTTTACAAAATTTGATTTTAAAAACAAAAGCCATATTCACTTACAGATCCCAGAAAATCAGCAAACTACAGTGTTTTAGAAGTAGTCACTACCCTTAAGACTTCACATTATATGCAAGTTAAGGATGATTATATAAACATACTTGATAGCTCTGTGGAAGAAGTTAAATGATTATAAAAGGGGGTGCAAACAACAAGTCACTGAAATCAACTTAGCTATAATAATAGTTTAATTTTTTTCCAGGGCTCTTCAGTTCAGTTCAGTTCATTTACTCAGTCGTGTCTGACTCTGTGACCCCATGAACCGCAGCACACCAGGCCTCCGTGTCTTATCGCCAACTCCCGGAGTTTACCCAAAATCATGTCCATTGAGTCGGTGATGCCATCCAACCATCTCATCCTCTGTCGTCCAGCATCAGGGTCTTTTCAAATGAGTCAGTTCTTGGTAACAGGTAACCAAAGTATTGAAGTTTCAGCTTCAGCAACAGTCCTTCCAATGAATGTTCAGGACTGTTTTCCTTTAGGATGGACTGGTTGGATATCCTTGCAGTCCAAGGGACTCTCAAAAGTCTTCTCCAACACCACAGTTCAAAAGCATCAATTCTTCAGCACTCGGCTTTCTTCACAGTCCAACTCTCACATCCATACATGGACCACTGGAAAAACCATAGCTTTGACTAGACAGACCTTTGTTGACAAAGTAATGTCTCTGCTTTTTAATATGCTATCTAGGTTGGTCATAACTTTCCTTCCAAGGAGTAAGCGTCTTTTAATTTCATGGCTGCAGTCACCATCTGCAGTGATTTTGGAGCCCA
>SJYV01050219.1:1101559-1120918 GCA_006410875.1 Neotragus pygmaeus
AAAATAAAAGTCTGACGCTGCTTCCACTGTTTCCCCATCTATTTCCCATGAAGTGATGGGACCAGATGCCATGATCTTAGTTTTCTGAAGGCTGAGCTTTAAGCCAACTTTTTCACTCTCCTCTTTCACTTTCATCAAGAGGCTTTTTTTAGTTCTTCTTCACTTTCTGCCATAAGGGTGATATCATCTGCATATCTGAGGTTATTGATATTTCTCCTGGCAATCTTGATTCCAGCTTGTGCTTCATCTAGCCCAGCATTTCTAATGATGTACTCCACGTATAAGTTAAAAAAGCAGGGTGACAATATACAGCCTTGACATACTCCTTTTCCTATTTGGAACTAGTCTGTTGTTCCATGTCCAGTTCTAACTGTTGCTTGCTGACCTGCATATAAGGTTTCTTAAGAGGCAGGTCAGGTGGTCTGGTATTCTCATCTCTTTCAGAATTTTCCACAGTTTACTGTGATCCAGTCAAAGGCTTTGGCATAGTCAATAAAGCAGAAATAGATGTTTATCTGGAACTCTCTTGTTTTTTTCAATAATCCAACGGATGTTGGCAATTTGATCTCTCATTCCTCTGCCTTTTCTAAATCCAGCTTGAACATCTGGAAGTTCACGGCTCACATACTGCTGAAGCCTGGAGAATTTTGAGCATTCCTTTACTAGCATGTGAGATGAGTGCAACTGTGTGGTAGTTTGAGCATTCCTTGGCACTGCCTTTCTTTGGGATTGGAATGAAAACTGACCTTTTCCAGGGCTCTTATTTGCATTCAAAAGAAAACTGACCATTTTACCATGTCCTTTAAGACTGAGCAATAGTAAATAGTTAATCCAATCATTCAACCATGCCAAAGACAGTACTAAGCACAAGAGGCATAGAAAACAACCAACCTACAAAGTAGTTCCCTTCATGAAACTTATATTCTAGTGGGACTGATAAGAAGTAAGCACACGGATAAAATAAGTTCTGACAAAGTAACTGTGAAATTACTTTTTGTGGGGAAAAACAAGTGAAACTAACTATGTAAAGTAACAGGCAGTAACTGAGTCTGAGAATGCTATGGTCTGATCTCGGAAGCTAAGCAGGGTCGGACTTGGTTAGTACTTGCTTGGGAGAATGCCACGGTAGAAAATGGGACAGACATCATCTCTCTGATACAGAAACTTCTGAGCAGAGAGATGAGAGACAAGAAGCAGTAAGCATGCAAAAAAGTGGAAGACGAGTACTCCAAACAGGAAATAGGAAGTGTAAAGGCAGTGAGGTAGAAGAGCTGAGTATATGTAAGGAATAATAAGATTGTCAGGAGAGGAAATAAAGCAACAAAGGTAGAGAGATGTGAAATTTTGTAAGCCTTGACAAAAAGTTAGGTGTTTTTGCCCTTTTTTTTTTTTTTAAGGAAAAATGAATTTGTAGCAACTTCTAGGAGCACAGCTCATCACCTGCTTGTTCGGAACATAAATCTTGAGGAGTTGAGTGATCTGCTCAATGTCACAGAGCTAATGCCTATCAGACTGGGACCAGGCTTCCCAGCTATTAGCTAGGACTCCTTCAACTAGTCCCGGTAATATTAAAAAGAATAACTTTCTGTAAAGAGCCAGAAAATACAGTCCCCAACTTAAGATGGTTCAACAACAATTTTTTGACTCTACGATGATGTAAAAGGGAGACACATTCAGAAGAAACTGCACTTTGAAGTTAGATATTTTCCTGGGCTAGCAATATGTGGAATAACCATCTCTCTCAATACTGGACAGTGGCAGCGAGCTGCAACTCCCCATCAGCCAGCCACCAAATCACGAGGATAAACAAATGACACACTCACAACCATTCTGCTTTTCACTTTCAGTATAGTTTCAATAAATTACATGAGATATTTAACATTTTATTATAACATAAGCTTTGTGTGAGATGTCTGTGCCTAAAATAAGGCACAATGTAGGCTAATGAATGTGTTATGAGCACATTTAAGGTAGGCTAGACTAGGCAATGATGTCCGGTAGGCTAGATGTATTAAGTGGATTTTTAACTTACAACATTTTCAGCTTAACAGTGAGTTTACTGGGATGTAACCCTTTCCTAAGTTGAGGAATATCTGAACTCTATTATATCTAGTTTCTCTGTTTCAACATTATATTTTTAAGATTTGTCAATATTATTGCCTCCAGTTGCCAATCACTCCTTTTTGTTGCTGTATAACATTTCATTGTGTAAACAGAACACAATTTATTTACCCGTTCTATTGCTGGTAGATGCTATCTGGATAGCTTTCTGTCTGGGGCTGTTAAAATGAGTGTGCAACAATAAGAACATTCTAGTACATGTCACTTTTAGTGAACACTGATACACATTACTTTTGGATATATTCCTAAGGACCAAATTGTTGGGACAGAAGATATGTACATATTTAGCTTTAGTAAATTCTTCCAAACAGTTTCTCAAAGTGGCTAAAACAAATTCACACACTCCCACCAGCAATCTATCTTCCGGTTGCTCCACACCCTCATAAACACTCATCATTTTCAACTTTTTTTCTTTCTTAGCCATTCTAGATGTGTAATGTGTAGATGTGTAACGTTTACTCTTACCTTAAGCATCACTTACCTCAAATTCTCTTGAAAGTAGTCAAGATATGAATAAATACAAATATAACACTGTCTTTGTACTGAGTTCCTTTGGGACTCATTAACTTGGGTACAAGTCAAGTCATGCTAACTGTAAACTAAAATTTCAAATCCTGACATTGGGGTTACAGAAGAAACAAGTTGATAACAGCTATAACTGGCTGACACTACACAGGAGTTCACTATATTCTCTTTTCAAATACATTTTAAATGCTTCACAATAAAAGTTTTTAGTATTTTTCACCAGCTCATGGACCCATCTGCATAATATGGAAACTGCATTACCTAACAATTCTACCCCAACAAAGACTTCTATTCTCCTAAACCTGTCATCTTCTGCTCTGAGACACCTTCCTGGTGGTTCACAGTTGTAAAGGCCATTTGAAGTTTATAACTGGCATAGTGCCAATGAGAATGTCACCCAGGCCATAGGCTTATCTCCCAATTCTCAATATGCAAGATGCCAAAGTACTGCTGGTTTCCCTGCAGTCCCACTGTATAGGCAACATGCTATATATCTGAGCACCCATGGAGAAGATGCCCTGTACCCTAACCTTCAACATGTGCTGTCCCTAAGCCTCCTACAGAGTAGGGCCACTAATAACCCTGTGCCTCTCAGAGCCCCTCACAGAAACAGATCCTTCACCTTCTGTTTTCAGCTCCTCTCACTACAGGGCTCAAATATGAACTCCATGCTGTTTTTCAATACCCATGTTTCCCAAAAGCCCCTCTACCTCCCAGTCACGTAAATAAAAATCCTCACCTGAAAACCACTAATTCTACCCCCGAATTTGCCATCTACTGTTTCATGCTCACAAAAATGCTCAGATGTCTCAAACATATCTGAATTATAATTTAGGATCATAATGGTGTCCTAACTGTAATGGAAAGAACACAGACTGTGTAGTCAGGCACTCTGTCCAGCAATGAGCAAGTTATTCCCTCACTCACACTTATAAAATAGGAATAATCTACTTACCTAGGGGTTTTTATTTTGACTAAATAATTAATATAAGTAAATATAGTAAGTGCTCAATAAATGTTCCTTCTTTCCCTCCCTCAGTCCCCTTACCCCCTTCCTGATAAATTACTGGTCAACTTCTCTTAACAAACTCTACAAATAGGATACTCAGAAGGTTATTAACTTTTCAGTCATGAGGAATTAGGCCATAATTAAAATTACCTCAATTATACAGATCTCTAATTAAACTTCTCTTACTGGTCACCAACACTCCATGTGCCCTCAGGTCAGTCTGTCCCCTATGCAGAAGCAATCCTGCTTACCAACAACCCAATTAACTGCAACAAACATCACCAGCACTACAAGAACTGCATATTCAAGTCCGCTTCAAAATGAGAGTGCAGACTCTCAGGTTTCCCCAATTTACTGTCCAAATTATTTCCTCCATGATAATCACCCACAAATCTGCTTTATTAGTTTAATAAATGCTTATGTTTAACTTTCCTCCTCCACAGCCATAGCTGATCTGTCTTACAAACATATACACTATTTCCCATTCAAAAAAGGAATTCAAAGCCCATAATCCTCTTTCTTTGCATGGTCACCTCCTCTATGAACAGTCATTCACTTGCCCAATTTTTCTCTTTCAAAAAACAGAACTGGGTCTATAGGTAGGCAGATGCTTATTAACACAGAACCTTTATGCCTTTTTTTTTTTGTCCTTCCACTTCCTGTCAAAGTTTTCACAGACCTAAAGATAGTTCTTTAGATGGTTTGGAGCATGAGTCTGATAATCACCTTATCAACTAAGAGTAATGAGAGAAATTCCGTTGCAATTTCTACCATCCCACTGATAAGTAAAGGACAGGATAAGTTGGTGTTTTCTTTGTTCCCTCACCTTTCTACATGGGACCCACCTAGCACTACATACTATTGCAAAGAGGACCAACATTTCAAAGACAGAAGAGGACTACAGCTCATTTAAGGACATACAAAGAGCTGCACTCTCCAGTGCAGAAGCCAGCAGCCATATGTGGCTACTTAAATATAATTAAAATTAAATGAAAATTTGAGTACCTCAATCAAACTAGCCTCATGGAAAGAGTTTAAGATCCACACTAGGCTAGTGATTGGAAAGTACAAATTTAGGACACTTTCAAGAGTTACTGTACTGTCAAATTCAGTATATTTTTTAGCCTTAAGAATCGTTACAAGCTCACTGAGCATTTTCTGTTGTTCAGAAGAAAGTCCACTGCCTGTAAGTGCAACAGACCCATCCCGACACTGACCAGTGTTTACTACTGAGCAACGGCTGGTTGATGATGATTCCTTCTTCTCTGGTAGCAGCAACAGCAATTTCATATTTTTACTGTCTGCATAATCCACCGGCTGCGGACCAAATATGTTGACCGCCTCCCTGGAGGCTCCATAGGTGAGTAACAGCTTGACAATGTCCACATGCCCATTCTTCACTGCATCATAAAGAGGTGAGTCATTCTGCTACCCAGTGGTGTTCACCAACGCCTTGTGCTGGAGCAGCAATTCCACCACCTTCAGGTGCCCGTGATTGCAGGCTTCATGCAATGGTGTCCATCCAGCATGATCTTTAACATTTGGGTCACTTCCACTTTTTAAGTGGTATTCAACAGAAGGGATGTCACCCTTAATTGAAGCAATATGGAGCAAAGTTTCTCCTCGGTGATTTCTCTTCACAGCTGTAAGGCTAATGGGCCACAGCTTTGTTGCTGAGGGACTACACATCATTCATCTGTAACTTGGACTGTTCAGTGTAGAAGGCGCCATACCTGGTGAAAGGCTAATGGATTCATTCAATATAGTAAGGCTTTTCCTTCTTAACGTGTCACCAACTTTAAGTTTGTTTGAAGGTGGTAAAGAACAGCCAGGCAATGGCATGTTATCTGAGAGCACTGTTTGCTTAACAGTTTCCACTAGTGTTCTGACTGCTGCTTCTGCATCTCTTAGAAACAGGAGTGCAAAGCCTATCATGATGCCCACGCTTCCCGTTACAACCTGATGGCAAGGATTTCTTGGATAGAAGATAGTCTGCAGAGACTGTCTTCTCAGGAGTCATTACTCCATTCTTGCTCTCAATTTCTGGAGATTGCAATGATTCTTAAGGCTAAAAATGTGCTGAGTTTGACAGTACAGTAACTCATATCATTGTTCCTGGTGATACAGTTCAAAGCATCCTGAAATGTATGCTTGGAATTCTCAGTGGATGCTGGATCCTAAAATGTGAATGGGTGAAAGCATGTCTATAAAGCAAAGAATGTGAACAGAAAAACAAGTATGAAATTCCTGAAGGACCAGAGAAAAGCAGGCTCAACAGAGAACAGCTGTTACCAAAGCTGTCTGATGGATGTTACTTCTATTTTGGGGGAACCTTCAAACACTATCCAAAGGACAACCTTATTAAGCTTGTTGCAGCCAGTGGGGGCCAGATCCTCATTAGAAAGCCCAAGCCAGACAGTGATGTGACTCAACCCATCAATAGAGCCACGTACCACGCCAAACCTGATTCTGATCAGCACTTTTTCACACAGTATATCATCTATGAGGACTTGTCTAATCATCACCCAGAAAGGGTTCGGCAGGGCAGTCTGGATGGCTCCTTCTGGCTGGTTTATAGATTGTGTGATGTCCTTTGAGTTGCTCCCTCTTGACAACTGAACTCACACAGTGTGATAACCTAGTGATTGCACTGTTTTCATTAGTCACATTTTTACAAATAGGTAGACTCATTCGTCGGAGAAGGCGATAGCACCCACTCCAGTACTCTTGCCTGGAGAGTCCAATGGACAGAGGAGCCTGGTGGGTTGCAGTTCATGGGGTCGCGAAGAGTCAGACACCACTGAGCAACTTCACTTTCACTTTTCACTTTCATGCATTGGAGAAGGAAATGGCAACCCACCCTAGTGTCCTTGCCTGGAGAATCCCAGGGACAAGGAGCCTGGTGGGCTGCCGTCTATGGGTCACACAGAGTTGGACATGAGTGAAATGACTTAGCAACCGCAGTATCAACAAGTTCCACTAGACAGCTTTCGTCCAGAGTTTAGAATTTAACTGAACTGGAATTTAACCTAGAATACTAGGCATCTCTACCTCCAAGATACATGCCTGGCAATGAGGACAGGGAGCCTCATTGTGGTTGTGGTTCCTATGGTTTGAGACAGGTGTTCAAGGAAAGAAAGGAAATGAGTAATTCTGGAACCTGGAAAAGTACCGTGGATTCTCAAAGAGGAAAAGAAAGTAGAATCAGAGGATCTGATATTACACTGTCATCCAACAGGGACCAGAGTTCAAGAATGAAGAATAAAGATGAAATAAAACATCTCATTTTAAAGACAGAGCTCAGAGTGCCTGAGGTACACAGAGAAAGGGGAGAAAGGCTTTCCTTTCTTCGATCAAAACAGATTTTGTCTATAAGACTCCATCTGAGACAGCAGAAAAGAAAATCCCCAAGCTCTGAGAACAAGGACACTGCTCCTCCCACAACAGGTCAGACTACTGTGCTGAAGAAATTGTACAAACTGAAGTCTAAGAAAGCAAAAATGATACGAGAACATCATTTCCTGCAATAATTTCTAGGGAGACATCTATACTGTTGAAGAAACACAGTTTTTCCATTTTCTGTATTTAAGAGGGAAAAAGAAGTAATCTGGGATAACATAACCTGAATATCAAATATTGTCGAGAAGAAGAAATCAAGGAAATGGAAGCAGCCATGCATAAAACTTCTAACCAAAATCAAAACTCAGCTGAGGCATGGAGCACACTGAGTGCAGTCACAAGGCCCACACAAAGACCTCATGAACACGTGGACTCAACACAGGATTCTCATCTGGTAGAAACAGGATAAGAAATAAAGAGCGACACAAAATGTAAGTAATAAATCTAGGAATAAGAAACTCAAACTAAATATAGTAAGCAATGATCATTATTTAATGCAGCATTCATTAAAGAATAAATTCTAAAGGAAGGACTTTTAAAAATGTGATTCTCTTCTCTTTTGGAAAAATGCCTAAAGTGACACTGTGTTCTAAGGAACTCCTGTAGACAAGTTCTGTACCAAACGCAAAAATCGTAGTGAGTTGAGTTTTACATCTACAAGCTAGAAATATACTCTTTCATCTTGAGGCTCAGATTTTGACCACGATTCTACTGAGAAATATCATGATCAGTAAGGCTGTATAGAACAGTTTAACCACAGGCTGGCCATCTCCTCCACTTACAGCAACAGGTTGGTGATTTCTGAGGGGTCTCAGAGATTACCTATATACTATATTAGTACATTCGATTTATACATGAATTTGTAACTGCATCTACAATCTAAAGTTCTGCAACTATTCTCCATTGTGCACTTCATATTTCTATACAATTCAACAATAAAGTAATTTCCATTGCTTATCTAATTTGAGTAAAACTTTTCCCTATCTCTCTCACAAAGCAAAAAAGAATATTTGCAACAATTTTATCTACTGTGTATTTCTCTGGTCCTGTGACTACACTGACATCTGGTGGCACTAGAAAAGAATCTAGACAGCAAAGAAAAATAAATTGTTTTCCACTGTTGTGAATTCATCCTACGAATTCTATGACCTCAGATTTTATGTTTTTCTAAGATTACCTATTCCTAGGACAGCAAAGTACTATACTAACTCCACTGATGGCATATGTTAGTTTCAAACTTTCACTTTAATAAAGTGACTGGCAAAGATGGAAAATTATTTCAAAGATGTCACTGGGTAAGCTGGACTACCCACAGGTATTTATCTCATAATTTAAATTTTATAATCAGAACAGGATAACCAACAAAACCTTATGGCATAGCACATGGAACTCCGTTCAATGTTATGTGCCAGCCTGGAAGGGGGTGGGGGTTTGAAGGAGAATGGAATCACATATACGGATGGCTGAGTCCCTTCACTGTTCATAAAACTATCACAACATTGTTAATTGGCTATACTCCAAAAAAACATATTTGCAGTGTTAAAAAAAATTATATTCAAATATAAAAAATAAAGTTGGAGAAGCAAAAAAATAAATTTTATAATCAGAACAGTTATAAAGTAAGTCTTTCCCATTAAAGATATATACATAGTTTCAAGCACTTTCCCAATATATTCAAATATATTTCTATAATGTGTCTTGGCCATGAATCTTTAGTGTGAGAAGTGAAAGGGAAAGTCGCACAGTTGTGCTCAACTTCTTTGTGACCCCATGGACTACAGTCTATGGAATTCTCCAGGCCAGAATACTAGAGTGGGTAGTGTTTCCCTTCTCCAGGGGATCTCCCCAACCCGGGGACTGAACCTAGGTCTCCCACATTGCAGGCGGATTCTTTACCAGCTGAGCCAGCAGGAAAGCCCATTCATCTCTTATTGGGCCTAATCTTAAGTTAAACTTTATCATAGGTATACATTTATAGGAAAAAACAGTACACACACGGTTTGGTATAATCTGAGGTTTCCAGCATCCACTGGTGACCTTGGAACAACACATGCTCCACAGATAAGGAAGAACTACTAAATTGACATAAAATTAAAAAACAAACAAAACTAACCCAGGGTTCAAACCCAGGTCTCCCACATTGCAGGCGGATTCTTTACCAGCTGAGCCACAAGAGGAGCCAATCTTTAGTCTGAAAGGTAGTATTTTGTTGCCTAGAAAATTTTTTTCTAAAGTTATAATCGAAAGTTCACTTCTTATAAAGGACCTGGTGTCTCCCAAGTCTTTAACAATCTTAAAAATGTATACTGATGGGAGAAACTATGACCTGTGGACAAAGTTTATTATGTTAGGAATATATTAATAACAAAGCTTATGAAAAGTACCTAATTCCATGATATGTTTCTATTTCAGATACTGAGAAGTCAAATGGGCCATTAGATAACAGAGACCATATCCAGAAAAGCACATCTTTCAATCACATGGAAGTCTTAGGAGACAAAAAAGTAAAATTCTACTATTTTATTATTTCTCCACATGTCTCCCCACCAACAGAGCTGAGAGAAACATTTTAAACAGCACATCTTTAAATTTACATATTCATCCAGAATTATAACAGTGAATTCTACAACTCTTTATAATTATCCAATTCACGTTCCTGAAATTCTCATAAAGCAGTATCCTCCTTACAGGAGCTACCTCTGCATGATCTCCACAGTATAGCTTAGAGAAATAAATCACTACACTGAGGAGTCCCTAGCAAAGAGAAAGTATATAGCAAAACATCCCTCATCCCAAGGACTCCTAATTATAGAAAAGCAACACTTTTATTTCAGCCATGCTAACCAGTGCTGTGCATTACACAGTTGGCCAGTGGCAATAATAATCATAAATAAAGGAACGGTTGCATTAACTATGTAATGATTCCACCTGACAGCCACACATCCATATTGTACAGCAGTGCTACTCAATACTGTTCAGTCTGTTTATCTACCAACTGTTATCAGTCCTCAACAGAATGAAAAATTTTTACCAGAATGTAAATCAATTCTGTCCTTAAAACGTACTGTTTAGTTCAGCTGACATTTTTCTTGAAAGAAAACTATTTTGATGAAGGATGTTGTACAAATGTAAAACACTGATTTACATTATGGCTCAAACCCCTTATCAACAGACTGACATTTTTGAGTAGGTATCTAAAGAGAACAAAGATTGCATTGTGTGAGCAGGATGGGGTGAGGAATGCCTCATTTAAGTCTATTTCTACCATACACTAGAATATTAAACTATACAAAATACTGACATCAAGAATTTTTGTCTTACTTTAAAAATCTGGACTTCTGATTTTAATATTGTGAATAAAGTAGTTCCCCTTACTCTTCTTAGAAAGCATTAAAGAGTAATTAGTCCAAAATCAGCAAAGAAAATAAGAAATAAAAACACATTCTGCATTTTTAGCAAACTACAAATCCCACTAGAACTTCTGATCAAAAATAGGTAGGAGCT
Organism: Neotragus pygmaeus; assembly: GCA_006410875.1. Lineage (NCBI taxonomy): Eukaryota > Metazoa > Chordata > Mammalia > Artiodactyla > Bovidae > Neotragus > Neotragus pygmaeus. The sequence goes on from SJYV01050219.1 coordinate 1,112,118, forward strand.
TTCAAAACAGAGGTTAATCAAAGGCACTTGTCAGAGGAAGGGGAGAAAGTGTCAACTCCACATCTCACAAGCAGCAGGCAAAGTAAACTTCTCAGAGGTGGGACGGAGACTCCCTCCGAGGGGTAAAACATAAATGTCTAACAGAGGGATAAGATTCAAGAACTGGAAGGAAGAATACCTATAGACAGAGTTGAAATTTCAAAGTCAGAAGAGCTGGGTCTAAATAAGGAATAACACAAACATGCTACATTTGCAGGAGTAGTTTGTTTGGGTTAGCACGGAAGTAAGGCGGTCTTGCAAAAACGCAACAATTGCCTATACCAACTAAACAGTGAAAAATAATGACTAAATGAATTCACTCACTGGAAAAGTTCAGTTCAGTTCACTTCAGTCACTCAGTCATGTTCGACTCTCTACGCCTCCATGGACTTCAGCACACCAGGCTTTCCTGTCCATCACCAACTCCCGGAGTTTACCCAAAATCATGTCCATTGAGTCGGTGAAGCCATCTAACCATTTCATCCTCTGTCTTCCCCTTCTCCACCCGCCTTCAATCTTTCCCAGCATCAGGGTCCTTTCAAATGAGTCAGCTCTTCGCATCAGGTGGCCAAAGTATTGGAGTTTCAGCTTCAACATCAGTCCTTCCAATGAACACCCAGGACTGATCTCCTTTAGGATGGACTGGTTGGATCTCCTTGCAATTCAAGGGACTCTCAAGAGTCTTCTCCAACACCACAGTTCAAAAGCATTAATTCTTCGGTGCTCAGCTTTCTTTATAGTCCCACATCTCACATCTCTCATGACCACTGGAAAAACCATAGCCTTGACTAGATGGACCTTTGTTGGCAAAGTAATCTCTCTGCTTTCTAATATGCTGTCTAGGTTGGTCATAACTTTTCTTCCAAGGAGGAAGCATCTTTTAATTTCATGGCTGCAGTCACCATCTGCAGTGATTTTGGAGCCCAAAGAAATAAAGCCTGTCATTGTTTCCACTGTTTTCCCACCTATATGTCATGAAGTGATGGGACCAGATGCCATACTTAGTTTTCTGAATGTTGAGTTTTAAGCCAACTTTTCACTCTCCTCCTTCACTTTCATCAACAGGCTCTTTAGTGCTTCTTTGTGGGTGGTGTCATCTGCATATCTGAGGTTACTGATATCTTTCCCAGGATTCTTGATTCCAGCTTGTGCTTCATCTAGCCCAGTGTTTCTCATGATGTACTCTACATGTAAGTTAAATAAACAGGGTGACAATATACAGCCTTGACATACTCCTTTCCCAATTCAGAACCAGTCTGTTGTTCCATGTCCAGTTCTAACTGTTGCTTCCTGACCTACATACAGGTTTCTCAAGAGGCAGGTCAGGTGGTCTGATATTCCCATCTCTTTTAAGAATTTTCCACAGTTTGTCGTGATCCACATGATCAAAGGCATTGATGTAGCCAATAAAGCAGAAATAGATGTTTTTCTGAAACTCTCTAGCTTTTTCCATGATCCACTAGATATTGGCAATATGATCTCTGGTTCCTCTGCCTTTCTAAAATGACTGTGATGCTTTTGGGAAAGCACTGAGGGCAGTAGGAGAAAGGGACAAACGAGGATGAAAAGGATGGATGGTATCACTGACTCAATGGACATGAGTCTGAGCAAACTCTGGGAGACAGTGAAGGACAGGAAAGCCTGGTGTACCACAGTCCATGGGATCACAAAGAATCAAACATGACTGAGGAACTGAACAACAAATGAATTCACACCCAAAAACCATACTGCTGCTGCTGCTAAGTTGCATCAGTCCTGTCTGACTCTGTGCAACGCCATAGATGGCAGCCCACGAGGCTCCCCCATCCCTGGGATTCTTCAGGCAAGAACACTGAAGTGGGTTGCCATTTCCTTCTCCAATGTATGAAAGTGAAAAGTGAAAGTGAAGTCGCTCAGTCATGTCCGATTTTTAGTGACCCCATGGACTGCAGCCTACCAGGCTCCTTCGTCCATGGGATTTTTCAGGCAAGAGTACTGGAGTGGGTCACCAGCACCTTCTCTGAAAACCATGAATCAAAGGAAAATTAGCCTGTGTGCAATGTCGCTCAAGCTCCTTCCTATTGAAAATCTCCATCAAAATCAACAGAGTTCTGGAAAAACATCTATTTCTGCTTCATTGACTATGCCAAAGCCTTTGACTGTGTGGATCACGATAAACTGTGGAAAATTCTGAAAGAGATGGGAATACCAGACCACCTGACCTGCTTCTTGAGAAACCTATATGCAGGTCAGGAAGCAGCAGTTAGAACTGGACATGGAACAACAGATTGGTTCCAAATAGGAAAAAGAGTACCTCAAGGCTGTATATTGTCACCTTGCTTATTTAACTGCAGAGTACATCATGAGAAATGCTGGGCTAGACAAGGCACAAGCTGGAATCAAGACCGCCAGGATAAATATCAATAACTCAGATATGCAGACAACACCACCCTTATGGCAGAAAGTGAAGAAGAACTAAAGAGCCTCTTGATGAAAGTGAAGGAGAGTGAAAAAGTTAACTCAACATTAAGAAAACTAAGATCATGGCATCTGGTCCAATCACTTCATGGCAAAAAGATGAAGAAACAATGGAAACAGTGGCTGACTTTATTTTGGAGGGTTCCAAAATCACTGCAGATGGTGACTGCAGCCATGAAATAAAAAGATGCTTACTCCTTGGAAGGAAAGCTATGACCAACCTAGACAGTATATTAAAAAGCAGAAATATTACTTTCCCAACAAAGGTCCATCTAGTCAAACCTATTTTTTTTCCAATAGTCATGTGTGGTTGTGAGAGCCGAACCATAAAGAAAGCTGAGAGCCAAAGAATTGATGCTTTTGAACTATGGTGTTGGAGAAGACTCTTGAGAGTCCCTTGGACTGCACGGAGATCCAACCAGTCCATCCTAAAGGAAATCAGTCCTGAATATTCATTGGAAGGACTGATGCTGAAGCTGAAATCCAATATTTTGGCCTCTTGATGCAAAGAGCTGACTCATTTGAAAAGACCATGATGCTGGGCAAGACTGAGGACAGATGGAGAAGAGGACAACAGAAGATGAGATTTTGGTGCCATCACCAACTCAAAGAACATGAATTTGAGTAAACTCCAGGAGTTGGTGATGGACAGGGAGGCCTGGCGTTCTGCAGTCCATGAGGTCGCAGAGAGTCAGACATGACAGCGACTGAACTGAAATGAACTGAGACATAACTGCTCAGGTAAAAGACAACTAGATAATAAGAGTTAAGTCACTCAGTTGTGTCCAACTCTTTGCGACCCCATGGACTGTAACCTATCAGACTCCTCTGTCCTTGGGATTTTCTAGGCAATAGTACTGGAGTGGATTGCCATTTCCTTCTCCAGCAGATCTTCCCAACCCAGGGATCGAACCTGGGTCTCCCACATTGTAGACAGACACTTTACCGTCTGAGCCACCCAGGAAGTCAACTAGATAATAGCTGATGTAATATAAACCTGGACAATTTAGAAAAGACCTGGGAAAAATTAAGTTATCATAGAAATGCAATTGAAACTGTAAAAAATACTAGAGAAAACAGACATTTCTGAAAAGGATCAAAGCAGGAAAAGTAAAAACAAACAAAACAGGTTTAGAGTAAATGATAGATATGAAAAAGGACAAACAATAAACAAATAACTGGAGCCCAAGACCATCATAATAACAGAATAAATATTTAAAGATATAATTACAGAAAGACTTACTAAAATAAATATTGAAACAGCATTCCATGTCCCAGAAAACTCTGAGACAAACTGAAAGAAACAAAATACTGCCACTGAAAAGAGAAGAAAATCAGAGGCCTCCAACTTCAACTCTAGAACATAATAAATATCCACTACAAAGTTTCTCAAAAAAATGTGTCCCAAATTTACCTAATTAAACTGCTATACAAATATAAAATAATTTAATTCTCTGGTGGTCCAGCAGTTAGGACTTCACACTTCACTGCCGAGGGCCCATTTCAATCACTGGTTGGGGAACTAAGATCCCACAAGTCAAGCCACACAGCCAAAATTAATTTAAAAATAAAATCATTATTCAATTATGAATATGAAAGAATTAGAGGAACATTATCTTCATAGGTGCTTTTAGATGACTCGTTTAAAGAAAAGAATTTAGTTAACCAAGCAAGACTGGAAAAATCATGGCAAAATAACTGCTAATAAACTTCTAAGCTATTTAATCATAGAACTATAGGAAAAGATAAAATGAAAGTATTAAGATGCCAGTATGCTTACCTTATGGAACAAAAAGATATAGTCTTAAAACATAAAAGAGTATGATATTTTATATCAAGAAAGTAAACAGAACAAGAAATTAACATTTTTAAAATGTAACCTTTTAGTGAACAACCGTACTTCAAACCTGAGAAAACTCAAACTTCTCAAGAACATGCCCTCAAATAAAAACGCTAAGGTTACAATCCTTGAGAAAGATGATTAATCATTCTATTTAAAGGTCTAAAAATAACTCCAAAGATTAAGTTTAATTAATATTAAATATATGAATGCTAAACCTCAAAATTCATAGCACCTCAAAAAATAACTCTATGAATGATCACTGATCCATGAAAACACAAGTGAAAATGAAATCTAGGTTGGTTTGTTCAACTCTGGAATATACCAACACAATCAAAGGACAGGCCACATGAGCTTAAATATGACATATTTTATATATTTAATATTGAAATAGGGGCTTCCCTGGTGGCTCAGAGGTTGAAGCGTCTGCCTGCAATGCGGGAGACCTGGGTTCGATCGGCACCTCTTCCCAGGAGGCTCAGTGATAAAGAATCCTCTTGCCAATGCAGGAGACACAGAAGAGGCAGGTTCAATCCCTGGATCAAGAAGAAACTCTGGAGGAGAAAATGGCGACCCATTCCAGAAATCTTTCCTGCGGAATCCCATGGACAGAGGTGCCTGGCAGGCTACAGTCCATGGGGTTGTAACAGCTGCATGACTAAGCAAACATACACATTGAAATAGGCAGCCTCACATAACACTGTTTATAAAGCACTTTACTAATAAATATGTTGAAGGTTATGTTTAACGTTGAAGGTTACACAGACTAAGCAGACTCTGAAGAACAAAAAATGAAAAATGGTCCATCAAAAGCCAAAACGGCATGCTGTGCAGTTATCACAGAAAACTGTCCTGTGAAGTCACAGTAGGTTTGATTTTAGCTTCCAATTTATCACTGTTGTTTTAAATTGAGCAAAATAAAGAGAAAACCTATTTCCTTCAAAATCAGCTGTATTTTCACTTAGAATCTTCTATATTTATAAATAAAGCAGTTTAGAATACTTACTGTGAATGCATTTATGAAGCAAGGGAAAAGTAGCTGGGAAAGAAGGCAAGAAAAGAAATAAAGGGCAGACTCCTTGTTAAACATAAACTTTAAGTTGCATGTAGCAAATGATGTTCTATAAGAACAATTTTCATGTGGAAAGATACAAAGATGTTTGGTAAATTTCCCCTTTTTTGTGGGGTTTTCTCAATTTAAGTCTTACTGCCATCGAACTGAAAATCTGCCTTCCAAACTCAATTTTATGAAAATCTTGGTGAGTTCTGTACAGGAAGATATTCCCATTACAAACAGTGGAGTAATAAATTTTCTAACTCTCTGCATTCAGTCTTCAGTTCAATCATAGTGACACACCATTGATGCCGATGACTTTTCCAGCTACCTGCAGTTTTCATAATTCTGTATTAAATTTCTATCCATTGATCCTCCAGTTTAAGTTCACTTTGAGCCACAAGGATAGGTACAATGACATGCAAGGGGAATATAGCTTCCCTTGGGGGAAGAGTCAACATACTCCAAAGTTTCAGCAATGAATAACTTTGGAAGATAACTCTACAGATGATGAAAGAAGCTATACTACATAAGCAGTTCCTCTTTCTCATTTTAAGTCCAGGTGATCCAATCACTCTTCCTCATCCAGAAATTATCATCCACAGTTTGGTTCAAACCTTGAAGTGTTCTGGATTTTCTATTAATTAAAAAAAAAGACTCTTCCATTACAGAGTGAAACACAGATCACTACAGTTAAGAGAGAGAGAAAGATACAGGCAAGCAAAGCAGATTACTAAAATTTGTCTTATTATTTACAGTGCAAAGCAGACACTGGAGCCCAGATCACCTAACATAAGAAACACCTAATGCAACAAAAGGAGTAAAATACCAAGGGATTAATCTACCTAAGGAGACAAAAGACCTGTATGCAGAAAACTACAAAACACTGATGAAAAATTCCAAATGACACAAACAGATGGAGAGAGGTACCATATTCTTGGATCAGAAGAATCAATACTGTGAAAATGACTACACTACCCAAAGTAATCTACAGATTCAATGAAATCCCTATCAAACTACCAATGGTATTTTTCACAGAAATAGAACAAAAAATTTCACAATTTGTATGGAAACACAAAAGACCCTGAATAGCCAAAGCAATCTTGAGAAAGAAGAATGAAGCTGGAGAAATCAATCTTCCTGACTTCAAACTCTACTACAAAGCTACAGTCATTAAGACAGTATGGTACCGGCACAAAAACAGAAATACAAACCAATGGAAAAAGACAGAAACCCCAGAGATAAACCCACGCACCTATGGGCACCTTATTTTTGACAAAGGAGGCAAGATTATACAATGGAACAAAGCCTCTTCAATAAACGGTGCTGGGAAAACTGGACAGTTACATGTAAAAAAAAATAATAAAACAAGGACACTTTTTAACACCAAATACAAAAATAAACTCAAAATGGATTAAAGATTTAAATGTAAGGCCAAAAACTATAAAGCACTTAGAGTAAAATATATGCAGTACACTCTTTGACATACTAACAGCAAGATCATCTTTGATTCACCTCCTAGAGTAACTGAAATAAAAACAAAAGTAAACAAATGGGACTTGATTAAACTTAAAAGCTTTTGCACAGGAAAGGAAAAAATAAACAAGATTAAAAAACAGTCCTCAGAACCTGTCTCTTATACACATCTTAACNTCACCTCCTAGAGTAACTGAAATAAAAACAAAAGTAAACAAATGGGACTTGATTAAACTTAAAAGCTTTTGCACAGGAAAGGAAAAAATAAACAAGATTAAAAAACAGTCCTCAGAACAGGAGAAAACAATTGCAAACAAAACAACTGACAAAGGATTATCTCCAAAATATACAAGCAGTTCATGCAGCTCAATACCAGAAAAACAGCCCAATCAAAAAATGGACTGAAGACCTAAACAGATATTTCTCCAAAGAAGACATACAACTGGCTAGAAAACACATTAAAAGATGCTCAACATTGCTCATTATTGGAGAAATGTAAATCAAAACTACAACGGGGTCTCACCTCACATCTGTCAGATGGCCATCATTTAAAAATCTATAAATGATAAATACTGGAGAGGATGTGGAGAAAAGGAAACACTCTTGCACTGTTGGTAAGAACATAAACTGACACAACCACTATGGAGAACAGTATGGAGATTCCTTAAAAAAAAAACAAAAAACTAGGACTAGAACTACCACGCATGGGTGTGTGTGCGTGCTAAGTCGCTTCGTCATGTCTGACTCTGCAACCATATGGACTGTAGCCCTCCAGGCTCCTCTGTTCATGGGATTCTCCAGAGAAGAATACTGGAGTGGGCTGCCATGCCTTCCTCCAGGGGACCTTTCTGACTCAGGGATCAAATCCACATCTCTTACGTCTCCTGCACTGGCAAGCAGGTTCTTTACAACCAGTGCCACTTGAGAAGCCAGAATTACCATGACCCAACAATCCCATTCCTCAGCATATACCCTGAGAAAACCATAACTGAAAGAGACACAAGTACCCCAAAGTTCCTTGTAGCTTTTTTTACAAAAGCTAGGACATAGAAACAACCTAGATGTCCATCAATAGATGAATGGATACAGAAATTGTGGTACATATAAACAATGGAACATTGTTGTTCTTCAGTTGCCAAGTAATGTCCAACTCTTCACAATCCCGTGGACTTCAGCATGCCAGGCTTCCCTGTCCCTCATCATCTCCCAGAGTTTGTCCAAGTTATGTCCATTTCATTGGTGTTGCCATCCAACCATCCATGAGGTTATAAAACAGCACATTCAGCTCAGTTCAGTTCAGTCACTCAGTCATGTTCAACTCTTTGTGACCCCATGAGTCGCAACATGCCAGGCCTCCCTGTCCATCACCAACTCCCAGAGTTTACCCAACCCATGTCTCTTGCTTGGCAGGTGGATTCTTTACCACTGAGCCACCAGGGAAGCCCTGAACTTGTATTGACCTTACATGGTAGACTAGCTGGTGGGAAGCGCTAGGGTGTGATACCCCAAGCAAATAACAGTTCGTTTCAAAGTAACTGACATGTGTGAGTGTGTTGTGCACCATACAGGAGAGTACTATATGTGTACGCACTAACTAGACATGCTGACCGATTTCAATACATTAACACAGTGTGTAAATATTGCTTCAGGTTAGAAATTTTGGGGGGGTCCAAATCATGTCATCCTTTCAAAATACACCTCGAGAGAAAATGCTGCCCATATTTCAGAGAGCTTTTAAATTTGACTGAATAGTAGATTTTTACCCAAGCCTGCCCAAAGCTAGAAGGATGTGAGTCACCAGATTGGGGATGCTGACCACAAGGAATGCCAGATCCCAGTCCCCCATCATCGCTTGTCCTACCCTGGCCCCCTGCACAGATCTGTGGCTCCAGCCTGAAGTTGCTGGTATTTCTCGGTCTCCTGGGGCCTGCCTTC
>SJYV01050219.1:1121271-1206888 GCA_006410875.1 Neotragus pygmaeus
CTCCCGGCAATCTTGATTCCAGCTTGTGTTTCTTCCAGTCCACCGTTTCTCATGATGTATTCTGCATATAAGTTAAATAAGTAGGGTGACAATATACAGCCTTGACGTACTCCTTTTCCTATTTGGAATCAGTCTGTTGTTCCATGTCCAGTTCTAACTGTTACACATTAGTTAGCTATAAAAAAAAGTATGCATCCTCGTCAGTCCTAATGAGGTGGATAAACCTAGAGTGAAGTAAGTCAGAAAGAGACAAATATCTTAATTATTAACACATATACACGGAATCTAGAAAGATGATACTGACGATCCTACATGCAGGGAAGAAAAGAAGACACAGACATGAAGAACAGACTTTTGAACTCAGTGGGAGAAGGAGAGGGTAGGATGATTTGAGAGAATAGCATTGAAACATATATATTACCATATGTAAAACAGATCGTCAGTGGGGATTTGCTCAGTGACACAGGGAGTATACCCAGTGCTCTGTGACAACCTAGAGGGACGGGGATGGGGTGGGAGATGGGAGGGAGGTGCAAGAGAGAGGAGATATATGAATACCTGTGGCTGATTTATGTTGATATATGACAGAAACCAGTACAATATTGTAAAGCAATTATCCTCCAAAAAAAAAATTTAAAAAAAAAAAAAAAAAACCTAACTGGAGAGTCATATATCCATTTACATCACTATGTTTTTGCAAGCTAAGGCTTGTACTTTTCCTTTTCTCTTCCTTTTTAAAAAATACTCTACTTTCCTACTTCCAAATAAGAATCTAAAACAACTGATGCAGTACTTGAGCATGTAGAAATACTCTATGTACTACATCTCCTTGGTTTAAAATCTCTGCTTAAGTCAAATATTTTTGTATTATCCGATACAAAACATAATTAGAATGGAAAATTTGCTGCCCAAGAAACTAAGTAAATCCTATTTAGCAATATAGAATTTATAGGATTTATTTAAGCTAAATAAATCCTAATAAATTACTGAAAATAAGTGATTAAAAGTTATTTGCTTGTTTGAATTATCTTGATCACTCTTCCNAATTTGCTGCCCAAGAAACTAAGTAAATCCTATTTAGCAGTATAGAATTTATAGGATTTATTTAAGCTAAATAAATCCTAATAAATTACTGAAAATAAGTGATTAAAAGTTATTTGCTTGTTTGAATTATCTTGATCACTCTTCCTCCATTAACATAAAAACTGCAAGTTAACTACATCCTGAAATATAAATCATTAAATATTTATATTTAGTAGGAGCTTCCCTGGTGGCTCAGATGGTAAATTACTTGTCTGCAATGCAGGAGACCTGGGTTTGATCCCTGGGTTGGGAAGATCCCCTAGAGAAAAGAAAGGCTATCCACTCCAGTATTCTGGCCTAGAGAATTCCATGGACTTGTATAGTTGATGGGGTTGCAAAGAGTAGGACACGACTGAGTGACTTTCACTTTCACTTTATGGCATCCCAGCCTCTGATCTAAGTTTGAGAGTTAGGAGAGTGAACAAGATAAAATCCCTGCTCTCATGGAACATTCTTTCTAATGAGTGGAGTCGATAAACAAAGTAGCAAATAAGTAACTGTAGCCNTGATCCATTCTTCAGTCAGTTATGCAGGGTCATTTATCTTAATACACTGTAAATACAGAGAATACCAGCTCACGGCTTATGCAAATCAGCCTCATTTTTGACTGCAAGACAAGTAATCCATAAGGAAAACTAAATTTTGAGTAATAATTTGGATAAGTTGAACACTTATTATAGCTAACTTTTAGAAGAGTACAAAATGTTTAATTGCTTATGTTGTCTAAAATACTGAGAATTATATGACTTTACCACTTTCTTTTAAAAAAAATTAATACTGGCTCAAAAGCAGGAAATCTAAAATGCTAGAAATCAGATGTAGAAAGAGATTGAGGTTAATTCCAAAGAAATACCTGTAGTCTTGCATCATGGAAAAGAGAAGAGAAGAAAAGAAGGCTATAGTTTGCACCTGCTCATAAATGAGACACAGGATTAAAATCATTTTTAAAAAAGCCATTCTACCTCAACTAGAGTTGGTAAATTAAGAATCTGGCTTTAAGGTAGACAATGACTTGAAAAAAGAGGAGTGATTTAACACAAATGCACATTTACAGGCCAAAAGAGATTTCGTGGCCAAACTATCTCCAAGAATATTGTAAAATAACATTTAAGACTTTAAAGAACTAAGTTAAATAAATTGCCTTTTGAGTTGTCAGATATGAGCGCTTACAACTGCCATTCTGCAAAGGAATGCCTTACTAGGCTTCAGTTTAAAAAACCAAGTATTAAATACTTATGAACATGGTTAGAATAGCATATTTCAGTACTCTACTGTCAACCAAAATGTTTGTTACACAGCACACTGAGTTATGTACACTGTCAAAACAAATTGATGATAAGAAATCGCCAAGTCAATACAACAGTTCATGCTGCTGCTGCTGCTAAGTCGCTTCAGTCGTGTCCGACTCTGTGTGACCCCATAGACAGCAGCCCACCAGGCTCCCCCGTCCCTGGGATTCTTCAGGCAAGAACACTGGAGTGGGTTGCCATTTCCTTCTCCAGTGCATGAAAGTAAAAAGTGAAAGTGAAGTCGCTCAGTCATGTCCGACTAGTAGCGACCCCATAGACTGCAGCCCACCAGGGTCCTCCATCCATGGGATTTTCCAGGCAAGAGTACTGGAGAACAATTCATGAGTCTTTAATAAAATATTAAAGAAGGTAGCATAAAAGTCAATATCTCTTTTTACTTAAATATACTAAAATATAAGGTAGGAAAGTTGGGGGTGGGGGCGCTGCAATGGCTAACAGTTTGATACCAATTTTTATTTAAAGAATCCATCCTATCATATTGAAGGAAAACCTAAAGCATTAAACATTGTCTAAGTATACTGTTCTGCTAAAAAAAAAAAACTGGAAAGAACATTATTTTACTTCACATTTTCTATTATAATGGAGCACAAGCTTTATATAAATATTAACTGTCTGACAAACAGAAATACAAAAGGCTACAGAAATACCTAGCAAATTAGAAGAATAATGTAGATTCTACATAGCACTATGTTTTTTACAGCAACATATGCTCCTAGTGAGCTAGTCATCAGTACATATGAAATGTGATGTTACTAAACAAATGTTGGACTCTTTTTCTACATACTGTAATGTGACATTTGTAGGAAAAATGCCAAACCTACTTCCTTTCCCAATTATGCTTTCTTTTTAGCTTCATTAAACTTTAATATCTTCCTAAATTTAATTAAGCATCTCATTTATTTCTAACAAAACTACCAATTTCTTATCAAATTAAGGATTTATTTTAAATGTGAAAAAATGTTCACATCAGAAAGAATATATTTCAATTTCAAAAAGAGAAAACATTTTAACACAAGAGATGATTGTGAATATTTACATTTCTAGATGGTGATCAGAAAGGATTTATTTTAAATTTACATTTCTAGATGGTGATCCGAAGGATTTAAATGTGAAAAAGTGTTCGCATCAGAAAGAATATATTTCAATTTCAAAAAGAGTAAACATTTTAACACAAGAGATGATCGTGAATATTTACATTTCTAGATGGTGATCAGAAACATTACTCATTACCCAATGAAAGGACCCAACATGGCTCATATTTCACATCCTCCAATCCTATTCACCTTTCAGGACCCCTTCAGTTTCAATGCCCTCCCCAAAAAATTTAAGTAAACTTACAAATTTACAAACTTATTGTTTCCCCAATAATAATAGGAACAAACAGCTTAAGTTTTATAAAATATTTCTGGGTAAATATATCAGTAGTGTCAACAGTGCATGTGTGTTTCATCCATAAGCAGTCAAAGGGATCCATCTATTTTCCCTTAATGATTCCCTATGCTCTTTGTTTTCTGTTTCAATTGTCACCACCTACATCAAGGACTTTACTACCTCTCCCCCTTTCAACAATTACTACTGAGCGCTCACATATAAGTAGAAAACACCTATGCAAACAACAATACCTAATAAGTGCTATAAGGGAAAGGGTGCAATCAGAGTTTAAAAGGAACTGCTGCAAAGTTGCCTGAAAAAGACAGCCAAGCCTTTATGAAAAGAGTGGCAGGAGGATATCCAAGGGATTCTAAAGAAGGGCATTCCACTCTGCTGTGCAATGCTGTGTTGTGCCTAATCACCCAGTCATGTCCAACTCTGTGACCTCATGGACTATATATAGCCCTCCAGGCTCCTCTCTCCATGGGGATTCTCCAGGCAAGAATACTGGAGTGGGTTGCCACACCCTCCTCCAGGGCATCTTCCCAACCCAGGGATTGAACCCAGGTCTACGTATTGCGGGTGGACTCTTTAACGTCTGAGCCACCAGGGAAGCCCATTCCACTCTGGGAACTGGTATATTCAAAGATATGAATGTTTGTAAATGTCCCATCACTTCATGGCAAATAGATGGGAAAATAATGGAAACAGTAACAGACTTTATTTTCTTAGGCTCCAAAATCACTGCAGATGGTGACTGCAGCCATGAAACTAAAAGTCACTTGTTCCTTGGAAGAAAAGCTATGACCAAGCTAGACAGCACATTAAAAAGCAGAGACATTATTTTGTCAACAAAGGTCCATCCAGTCAAAGCTATGGTTTTTCCAATAGTCATGTATGGATGTGAGAGTTGGACTATAAAGAAAGCTGAGTGCCGAAGAATTGATGCTTTTGAACTATGGTGTTAGAGAAAAGTCTTTGAGAGTCCCTTGGACTGCAAGGAGATCCAACCAGTCAATCCTACAGGAAACCAGTCCTGAATATTCATTGGAAGGACTGATGCTGAAGCTGAAACTCCAATACTCTGGCCACCGGATGTGAAGAACTGACTCATTTGAAAAGACCCTGATGCTGGGAAAGATTGAAGGCAGGAGGAGAAGAGGTCGACAGAGGATGAGATGGATGGCAGCACCGACTGGATGGACATGAGTTTAAGCAAGCTCTGAGAGTTGGCAATGGACAGGGCGGCTTGGCGTGCTGCAGTCCATGGGTTGCAAAGAGTTGGACACGACTGAGCAACTGAACTGAAAAATTATAAATAATTTGTTACAGCTTGAGAGATAAAGTGATAAGAAGTGAGGTTTGTAGTTAACTCATGCAAAGGAATTTTTATTTTATCTTGTAGAATATTATAACCCTGAAAAATTTAAAGCACAGGAAAACTCAAAACCCAATTTTTGCAACAAAAAGTCAACCTAGAGCCATGTAAAACAAACTGGAGGCAGAGAGCAAAAGCCCTGAGGAAACTAAAGGATGATGAGAAAATAAATTTAGAAAATAATCAGAAGATAAAGCTACCAAGAATTAGTGACTAGGCTGGTGAAAGGGGAAGCAAGGAAAGGTGGAGAGCAGAGCTTGTCCCGCAGACCACTAACATTTCTTGCTCACATTCTACCTCCTTCCCACTTAAATGTGCATACTATATACTTTACCGCCATGAACATCCTTGTATTGATGGACCCTGATTCTGGGAAAAGCTGAAGGAGAAGGGAACAACAGAAGATGAGATAGTTGGATGGCATCACTGACTCAGTGGATATGAGTTTCAGCAAGCTCCAGGAGATGGTGAAGGGCAGGGAAGCCTGGCATGCTGCAGTCTATGGGGTCACAAAGAGTCAGACACAGCTGAGCGACTGAACAGCAAGTATACTTTAACACACCGATCTTCCCAAAGCATCTGCTTTTATCATGCCAGTCACCTACTAACTTGAGTGCTACAGTAGCGCCTCATTTTCTGTTTCTCCCAAATTTCAGTGGCTTGTTTTTTCCATTGTCCCCCAATTTCAACTCCAATCTTTAGCTTTTCAAATTTGACTCTATCCTATTTCTCCAGTTATCTTTCTGAATCATCTTCCATACATGGAGAAGCTTCTGCTAAAGTCACACTTTGGCCTGGTTTAATTCTGCTTCTAGACCCTTACTCAGAATTGTGTCTTTCTGACCACCCAAGATTCAGAATTATTACTCCACTTAATAAACAGCATACATCACAGCCCTTAAGTATTCTCTACCTATTTCATGTTAATAAGTTCATATTCCAGACTTACAATATAAGCTTTTAAAAACCAGAAATCAGTTTTATCATCTCTACAACAAAGAATAGGTATTCAATAAATAGTTCCAAATTCACTTTGAAATCGAAGGTAATACGGCAATTCCTACATGACCCCCATCAATGTATGTATCCTCACTGTAGCATTATCTTAAATAGAAAAAAGCTATATATAAATGTCCAATAGTACAAAGATGTTTAAATTATAGCTCACTGATGGTAGAGTATCGTGCACCTATTAAAAAGTATCAGAAGACTAACAGGAAAATTAAATTAAAAAACATAATCCAAAATTCCATGTGTTCCATGATTACGAATTATCTATACAAACAGACAAAGACTAGAGGGAAACAGAAACCAGGATAGCACAAATATCTGAATGATGTAGGTTCACCATGTGTCACACAGCAGGCATACAAGTAGGTAAAGTTGTGGCTTACAACTTTCTCACTAATGTCAATAAATACACAACCTTTGACACGAGGTAGGACTTGTATTTTTTTAAAAAAAAGCAAATTCTCAGACTGTTCCAGACTTACAGAATCAGAAACTACCTCCAAGTAAGTTTTATATACACTTGAGAACCACTTCTCTATAGGAAAGCACCCTGGAATGTCATGTTTTGTTCCTCAGTGGAACACTATAGCAATCTTTATTCCCTGAAGAGAAAAAAAGTGATCAGAATATTTATTATAGTTGCTTCTTCCTTTTGCTTTTGATTTCAGTCACAGGTGTGTTTTTTAATATATCCATTCTAAGTGAATACAATATATCTATTATACACAAATATAAGAGAACTTTTTTAAAAGGCCAATATAGTTTGGATAAGATAGATTCTTTTAATTCACTTTAAATTTATCATAAAAAATAAGTACTTTTTAAAAAGTGCTTAGTATAAACAAATGAAGTTAAAATATTCCATGTCAACAG
Organism: Neotragus pygmaeus; assembly: GCA_006410875.1. Lineage (NCBI taxonomy): Eukaryota > Metazoa > Chordata > Mammalia > Artiodactyla > Bovidae > Neotragus > Neotragus pygmaeus. The sequence goes on from SJYV01050219.1 coordinate 1,128,298, forward strand.
TAAGTTGCTAACGCTTAGTTAACGAACTTTAATTCAGGAAAATTTTTTTTTTTTTTTTACTTTTCTTAAAACAGCCTGGAAGAGTTGTGACTCTTGTTGAAGACCCTGGGGTATGGTATAATAATTCTTTTTTGTATAGTCTTTAATTGTGAAGTGTTAACATGTTTCATAGTTTTAATAATCAGTGAAATCTTATTAGCAGTCATCACAGATAATTTGAACTACACTGAGCCTAGAAATTCCTCTCTGTATTAGTTATATTTCTTCTTATGTGCTGGGAAAAGTTGGGATGCAGAATTCAAGGTAGACAATGAAAAGCCAATGGCGTGTAGTCTCATTTTTCCCTTCTTGATGAGTTTGTTGACTAAGAATTTCATGGTCTCCTTTGACATTAATTGGAGAAGGAAATGGCAACCCACTCCAGTATTCTTGCCTGGAGAATCCCATGGACTGAGGAGCCTGCTGGGTTACAGTCCACAGGGTCGCAAAGATTCGGACACAACTGAGCGACTTCACTTTGACATTAATGGAGCCAATCCTTAGACAGCCAGATGAACACAAAGAATTAAATGAAAGCCTTAAAGCTTTCCTCACATTTGCTAGGAATCTAATATTTCAGCAAAAATCTCAGTCATGAATTATCACTTTCTTTACTGCCTAAACTTATCGATAGCACGATAGGTTTTTTTAAAAGTATGGAGTACTAGAAAACTTATTTATTTGATAGTTCTCTGTTTCTTAAATATTTTCAATCATTTTATTGAGATCCAAATTTTACATTGTGAAGTTAAATATTTAATTTTAGAAAGGACTTTGATATATAAAAATCAAAGCAGCAAAAATAATAAAAATCAAGCAGCTAGCAATAGCAGATGAATAATACTGAAATTATGAAATGCTTTCATAACTTACATTAGGAAAAACATCCATAAAAAATGGCTCCAAACTGGTAACTAAAACTCATAATTAGAGGTAAGAAAAGGTACTTTGTTCCTATAGAATGTTAATTTATTCAATATACTTAGCAACCTGAAGTTTAATAATTAAAAGTAGTCAAGAAACTAAAAAATCTGTGTTACAAACTATAAATCTTGCTTGTATCACAAATATTTTATTGATACTACAAAAAATCTTTGCAGCTAAAGTACATTGCTTTTACTGACACTGTTCATAGGCTCCCAAGACAAAGAGTTTGCCATTTACTATTCTGGATGGAGTAATTTACTAAGGATATTTGAAAGTTTACTCAGGAAAGAAATGAACAAATAAATGAACCTATTGCCTTAGTAATTGATTACTTTATTACAGAGGTTTTAAAATACAGAACTCTTTTTGCAAACAAGGGAACAACTAATATATTATAAGGGCTCCTCTTGGTTTGATCCCTGGGTCAGGAAGATTCACTGGAGAAGGAAACGGCAACCCACTCCAGTGGGTTTCAGCATACTATCAGTGAAATGCTTATGGATTAAAGATTTAGAACTATATTTTTAATGACTAAATGAAGATCTGATATTTTTCATTTCAGTCCCATTAATTAAAAGACATAATTTTAAAAATTTAAACAAAGATAAATATCCTGGTATACAAGGAAATTAATTATTCAGATTGAAGAATTTAAAATGCTTATTTCCTTTATTATTCAGTATATACCTCTTTGTTGCACGTGAAGGGAAGCAAAACTGCACTGATTTCTAAGAATATACAAGATACTTTCTTAGCTCATAATCTATCTTCACCTATTTTAGCCTTGTAAATACTAAATAATACTTTCTTTGCATTTTTCAACAGGGTTGTGTATGGGGTGTTGCTTACAGACTGCCAGTAGGAAAGGAAGAAGAAGTAAAATCATACCTTGATTTCAGAGAGAAAGGAGGCTACAGGACCACAAAAGTCATTTTTTATCCAAAAGATTCCACAACAGAACCATTCAGTGTGTTGCTATATATTGGAACATGCGATAATCCTAATTATCTTGGTCCTGCACCTCTGGAAGACATCGCTGAACAAATTTTTAATGCAGCTGGTCCAAGTGGAAAAAACACAGAATATCTTTTTGAACTTGCAAATTCTATGAGAAGCCTTGTGCCAGAAGATGCAGATGAGCATCTTTTCTCTTTAGAAAAATTAGTAAAGGAACGTTTAGAAGGAAAGCAGAACTTCAACTGCATGAAAAGACCTAACTGATTTTTCCAAACAAGCAGAACTTTTAATCTTCAGAGAATGGCTTCACTGCACAATGACAATATGATCTGTAAACGTGTTTACTTGAAAATCTTAGCTGTGTTTAATGTTGTAGTCAAGATAATATCTAAATTCACAGTTTAATTGCAATTGGCCTGAAACTCATACATACTCAAAATATTGGGATATAGTTAAAGAAAAAATTCATTTCAATAATATAATGAATGATTCTCCAGTTATATGATATTGAATACTTGCTCATGAGAAGTTCTTTAGAAAAATACAATGAAGGACTCAATTCAGATCTTGTTTTTATCTAGATAAATACAATTCTGTTGTTTCATATTGCAATACTATTTTAAAGTTGTAGAGAATTAGAACAAAAGTCCAGTAATTATAATAAGGCTATGCCTTTAATATATTCCCATATGTTAACTCTGTAATCATGGTTTAAAATAAATAAGCTTGAAATAATATATAATTAGATATATATGGTAATATAGACAAGATTTTGGCCTTGTCGTGAACTTCTTTGGTTAGATTTTAAATGAAACTCCAATTTAAGCCAAAAAGTTAGCATTCTAATATAAAATTTTCCTTGGAATTATAATGTACTATATCTCTCCTTTTTTGAATAAATGTATTTTACTATACAGTAAAAACCCTTTCAGCAAGAAAAGCACAAATTATACAAATTACGTCTAACAATTTATCGTTCAATTTGTATTAATCTTATACTGAAACTTAAAAAAAAAGATAGGCTTTTTGATATTACAAATTAACAGAAACATATATAATGAAAGTTTGCTGTTTGAAATGGCATTTAGAATTGTAATTTTTTAAAATAAGAAGTGGCATTACCTGATCATTTGCTACAGTTTTTTTTCCCTTCTTACATCTTGTCACTTAACAAAGGTATCCACTAAATAGTGTAATGATGCTACCCACCTAGGAACCATGTATAATCAACGCATGCAAAAGTAACCTTGATTCAGACTAATCAGATCAGTTCTTATTAGAAGTGATTTCCTTCTCAACAGGACATGCAGTCTCTCTAAAATCTTTCAACATGAAAAGAATTTCGGTACCACAGTAGATTTAATATGAAACTAATAATTAGTACCGAAGCTGTTCATATAAAATAAAGCTGTCCTTTTCATGTTTTTTTTTTTAATTTGTTATAAACACCTTACTTGGTAATTTAGTCAGCTATATAAAATTTAAAATATTTTCCAACATTTTCAGTATTAGCTTTCTAGAGACATTTCTCTTGTCCTATACAAGAAAAGCACTAACATTCATTAATGAATATTTCATAAGGATGTACTAGGCACTTTACACACAGGAGCATCCTCTCAGCCTGTTTTCATAGTAACTTGTATACAAGTATACATCCAGTAAGTAACAGAAGTCTTTGTCTCTGTTAAAGCACAAGGGTCTACAATATATTTAAAAATCCACATCTTTACTAACCTACATCTATGTGTGTAATGAAATAATATGTGGCTTGTTAGATAGAGATATTAGATAAATATACACAGATTCCCACAAATATAATTAGCCTGTCCAAGAGTCACATGCCATAGCTCAGAATCACATAGATGTATTCAGAGATTCAGTCTTTCATTTTACAAATAAACCTAAGTCCAAAGAAATTTGTAACTCCCAAAGTGATTCTTCTACCATTTAATACATGTTACATATCAAGGGAGAGGGATTACTTTGTGATCGGACCACATTTGTATCTTTCTAGACTTTCAGTTATTAATAGAAGTTAACTAGAAAATACACATGTGGTATACCATCCACATTTACAGGGAAGCCATGCTCCAAAGAGCGCAGGAACAGGAACATTCATTTCCACTGCAATGGGGAGAAACATAACTAAAATGGATAAGATAAACAATACTAAATTGGTAGCTAGGGTCTGGAGCCCACAAGCAACTAAGAATCTATCATAAAGGTAATAAGCTATCTAGAGCAAACGTTTGGAGAAGGCAACAGCATCCCACTCCAGTACTCTCTTGCCTGGAATATCCCATGAATGGAGGAGCCTGGTGGGCTGCGGTCCATGGGGTCACTGAGGGTCGGACACGACTGAGTGACTTCACTTTCATGCATTGGAGAAGGAAATGGCAACCCACTCCAGTGTTCTTGCCTGGAGAATCCCAGGGACGGGGGAGCCTGGTGGGCTGCCGTCTATGGGGTCGCACAGAGTCGGACACGACTGAAGTGACTTAGCAGTAGCAGCAGAGCAAAAATTATTTTTGTTAGCAAAAGTACAAGTCTCTTTATAGCCCTGGGACCTCACTTCCCAAGCAGTCTCTCTCATTCTGCCCTCGTCACACATAACTCAGACTCAGTCCTCAGAGAACAAATCTTAGGTGTTAAATTTTAGGAATTCAAAAAAAGTATGAGTATAAACCTTATATTGAGAAAAGAAAATTTTAATAAAAATCTGTATAATGAAGAGGATATTAAAGTAGATCTTTCTCCTCCTGCTCCAGGCCACTACATCTCCTTTCCNTGCCATCTATGGGGTCGCACAGAGTCGGACATGACTGAAGCGACTTAGCAGCAGCAGCAGCAGCAGCAAGGATGTATTGTACAACACAGGGATTATAGCCAATGTTATGTCACAACTGTAAATGGAAAGTACCTTTAAAAATTGCATGAAAACAAAAAACAGAAATAGATCCAGAGACAAAGCAAAAACAAATGTATGGTTACCAAAGGGGATAGAGCAGGAGAGGGATAAATTAGGAGTTTAAGACGAACATATACTCACTATTATATGGCTCAGTGGTAAAGAATCTGCCTGCCAATGTAGGAGATGAGGGTTCAGTCCTTAGGTCAGGAAGATCCCCTGGAGAAGGGAATGGCAACCCACTCCAGTATTCTTGTCTGGGAAATTCCACAGACAGAGGAGCCTGGTGGGCTACAGTCCTGGGTCCCAAAAGAGTTGGACGTGACTTAGTGACTAAACAACAACTACTACTATATATAAAATAGATAACCAACGAGGACCTGCTGTATAGCACAGGAAACTATACTCAAAACATTGTAGTAACCTATGAAGGAAAAGAATCTAAAAAATTATATATATACTTATGTGTGTGTGTGTATATGTGTGTGTGTGTGCTATGTGCATGCTAAGTCACTGCAGTTGTGTCCGACTCTTTGTGATCCCATGGACTGGAACCCACTAGGCTTCTCTGTCCATGGGATTCTCCTGACAAGAATACTGGAGTGGGTTGCCATTTCCTCCTCCAAGAGGTCGTCCCAACCCAAGGATCAAACCTGAATCCCTTAAGGTACTTAAGTTTCCTGCATTGGCAGGTAGGCTCTTTACCACTAGCGCCATCTGGGAATCCCATAAGTACGTATATGTCTATATATGTCTGTATATACATATATATGGGTTTCCCTGGTGGCTCGGACAATAAAAACTGCCTGCAATGCAGGACTGTATACATCTGAATCACTTGACTGTACACCTGAAACTAACAACATTGTAAACCAACTATGCTTCAATCAAAAAAGAATTGTAAACAAAAATTTTAAAGATTAAAAAACAAAAATTAAGGCCTGGCTTTTGTGAGCACAGTTTAGGACACTCACAGATGCTACCTCATTGATCCTCACAACGACCTTGGAAAGTACACGGTGTCTCACCTAAGATCATGCATCTGTGGCCGGAGCCCAGCAGCCTCCAATGTACCAGCGCAGACTCAGCCAAGAGGAGACGTTCTGCACCAAATGACACCAGCTCAACCTGGTTGCTCCTTCCTGGTGAGCTGTAAATGCAGGGAGCACAAGAAAGAGATGGGTCTCAAAGATCACTCACTTACCTTCCTTAGCAGGGTTTGCCAGTCTTCCCTGGCTTCTTAGGAAGCCTGCTGTGCATCCGAGAACTTGGGAGGCTGGGAAATTGTGTGAGTCCTTGGGTGATGGATGAATTTCTCTTGCACTTTATGATCCTGTATATTCTTAAAAGCCATTTACAACAAGCTAAGTGATCTTTGAATGTCCCTTCTTTAAATCTTAGGAGACACCTCCTGGATCATTATAATCACTGGGCTTTCTTGGAAGGCCACTCTCTGAAATAAAAGCAGACTTTCTCACAGAACAATATTGAACTTGGAGTTAAACTCACCTGTGTTTCTTTTAACCTACGATTGAATTGACTAATTATAGTCCATCTTAGATCGTTGTTTAGTCACTACATCGTGTCTGACTCTTTTGAGATCCCATGGACTGTAGCCTTCCAGGCTCCTCTGTCCATGGGATTTCTCAGGCAAGAACACTGGAGTGGGTTGCCATCTGTGATCTCCCTGTCCCAAACATTAAACCCACGTCTCCTGCATTTGCAGGTGGGTTCTTTATTACTGAGCCACCATGGATTATCACTAGAGTCTGGCCAGAGATTGACCACAGGAGCCCCCCATTTTAGATACTAGGCAGACTGTTTACAGTTCATTATCCTCAGCTTCTGATTCTTAATAGTGGGGTGAATACCAGATCTCTTGCACACCAAATTCCTCACCCACTACAGAGGGAGGAGATCAGTTGGAATTAATTGAGGTTAAGTTAACTCAATTTGATTTCCCCAATATTTTTGAAACCAGTGATGCTCAGGACCAGAGGGGGTGACAGAGAGTCAAACACAGTGCCCCTCCTTCCGAATGCAACTCAGTCTTCCATGCTTGTCGACCACCAGAGCACTGGCTATCCCTTTGCTTTCCCAGTGAGGAAGTCTGGTGCCACAGATATATCCAGAAAGGAGAGTCTACCAGGCCAGTGCCTCATGCATCATAGCTGCTATAAAGTATAATGAATGCATGACCATGAGTGAATTGGAGACATGGTCGAGGAAGGAATGAGAAAACAGGGAAAGATAAATCTGGTCTGAGATAGCTGACCTCTAATAAACAACTGCCCAAGTTGCAGTCCAATAGATTCTGGTGCATTTGACCTTGCTCCCAGTTAGGGCTGATTATAGAATGGAGTGGGAACAAGTGCTTTGGCTGTATCATGGTCCAAGTCTCCACTGTTGAAGCAGATATGTGATAAATAGCACCCAACTCAGTACCACGTAACCTTGGGAACATTAACTAGATACACAGTGTGGTCCTCAGTCTCCTTATCAGTACAATGGGCATTATAATATTGCTGACCCCGGAGACTTGTTCATCCCACCAATGGTTTTGAGCACTGATNAACAAGGCAAAATACAATCAAAACACAACAAATAAAGCCCTTTGAAACACAACTAAAAATTATTGCATTCTTTTTTTTGGTCTTTCATGTTTTTCCCCCGTTTTCAGAGGCAAGTATAAGATATTTTCTTTTCATAATCTCTATCTTGAAAGCCTTCTGTGGTTTTCAGTGAGAAAGAAAAAACTGTGAAGTCTTGGATAAGTTGTTAAACATAAAAAAATACTTATTTATTTTTCACTTGCATTCAGTTACTCTTATCTGCTCATCGAACACTCTTTTGGGATGTGGAGAAGTAACCTGACCTTGATCTTTCAAGGAACTATTTCAACAGCTAGACACAGAAGTCTTTAGGGAGTGAACACAGGGGTTTGATCATTTCTATGAGATACCTGATTTGCTTTGAGATAAACACAGTGATTGGCCAATAGTCCTCACATACACAGTAGCATATTTTGAATATCCCAATAAACCCGTGTTCTCTCTGATATTTCACCTTGGAAACAGCTATGATTCAGACTGACAATATTTAGCTTCCACTTGGTTACCTGGGCCTGAAATTTAAAAGTCATCTTCACCTACTACTACATATCAAGGTTCATCAGTTCTGTCTTCAAATCACTTGAGGAAGACAAACTTTACCCAGAAAAACAATTTCTATCACTTGATATCTCTTACTATAATTGCTCCTACAGCCTCCTAAAGTGTCCTTGTGCCTCCAGCTTTTATACTTCCAATCTAGCTTTACCACTGCAACCAGCATGCTCTTCCTAAAATATAAATGTGATTGCTTGTTTCCCTGCCTCCAAACACTTTCAATTTCTTTTTAGATAAAGTCCAAATTATCATAAAGTCTTTCATGATCTCCACCCTGTGTGTCTTTCTAGTTACACTCGCATAAAGCTCCTTTCCTTTCATTCTATGCTTCTTCTTACTGAACATCTTGTTCACAGACCATACCATTCCACTGCTGTTTTCAACTTTGTGACTTTGTACTTGCCTTAACTACCACTTCCTGCCATGCTCTTAACTCTCACTTCATTTCCTGATTCATTCCAGCTCATTTTTAAGACTAGGCTTAGATGGCCTTTCCCCCAAGAAATCTCTTGTCATGGTTAGAGGCTCTTTCTGAGCATTGGAGTATCTGCACAACTCTGCTGAAGAACTACTCATGATGAGTTATAGCTGTTTGCCCTTTATAGGTTTAAAAGGCCAAAAGGTCAACCACTGTTATGCATAGAGTATCTAGCTCTGTTCCCTGTCTTGAACAAATTAAGAAACATGCTCTTTACTTCACATGAAGGTGAAGGATCCTGGGAGATGTTATCCTTTCTAGTGGAAAAAAGAATGAGATATTAGGTTAGTCAAAAAGTCTGTTCAGGTTTTTCCATAATATCTTATGAAAAATCCAAATAGACTTTTTAGCCAACCCTATAAAAAGCATTTCTGCTATTCTAGGCAAGTGGAACCTTTCTTAAGACCTTCCACCAGGTGTCCCCTGAGTAAAAAAAGAAATGGAAATTCATAGAAGATCAGAGGGCAGGATTGTTCTCACATCCTGCACCAGCCCAAAGCCAGGGTCTGTTCTGTAATTTGAACATTACACTAGAATGTAGGGGTGTGTATTTAAATACCAAGAGAATGACAATTTTTATAGTCTAGCCTATAGCAGTTCTGGTTTATGCAGTGATCTTAAGTTTTCTCATCCACATAACCTTTCATGTAAAATCTGTTAATTAAAATTTAAGAACATTTCTCACAACTTGAAGGGGGAAACTATCTAGAATTACTAAGTATACTTCACGGTACATATACTACATAATGTAGAACATGTATAAATATAAAATGCAATTTTAATAGTAATATAAAATTTTCAAGATACAGAAGCAGAAAAGAATAAAAACCATACATAAACTTATCTCTCTCATAGATCTTTACAAAGTATCAGTTCAGTTCAGTTGCTCAGTCATGTCCAACNGACTGAAGTGACTTAGCAGTAGCAGCAGAGCAAAAATTATTTTTGTTAGCAAAAGTACAAGTCTCTTTATAGCCCTGGGACCTCACTTCCCAAGCAGTCTCTCTCATTCTGCCCTCGTCACACATAACTCAGACTCAGTCCTCAGAGAACAAATCTTAGGTGTTAAATTTTAGGAATTCAAAAAAAGTATGAGTATAAACCTTATATTGAGAAAAGAAAATTTTAATAAAAATCTGTATAATGAAGAGGATATTAAAGTAGATCTTTCTCCTCCTGCTCCAGGCCACTACATCTCCTTTCCCCACTCCCAAATAAATAACACAGTTGCTCTTCAATATACCAAGAACTGTACGCACATACATAAAAAAATTATTATCATTTAGGGAAATAAAGTTTGCTGTGATGTCAGCCTTGAATATTTGAAAGCATGAAAGTGATCTATTCCTTCAAGACTGATTTTAAAACACTGAATAGTCAAAATTTTATTCTATCATATTAATTTCTCTTTTCCATAAAAACAAATCTTTTTTAAATTGTAACTGGAGTAGTTGTGAATATCAATGTAAGCATCTTACTCCTATAATTTAGATCCCTGATTCTTTCAGTTACATGATAAATGTGCTTAAAATTCCCTCTCATCACATCACATAAAAATTTACATATCAAATAGGATATTCCAATTTTTTTTTCAACAAAAGTAACTATATTTTCTGTGAATTTTTTCAGCTTTTAACAATCTGTTTTTTTATATTTATTATTTGGCTGCAACGGATCTTAGTTGCAGCATGTGGATCTTTAGTTACTGCATGTAGGACCTAGTCCCTGACGAGGGATTGAAACCAGCCCCTCCTACATTGGGAGTGCAAAGTCTTAGCCACTGGGCCACCAGGGAACTCCCTAACAATCAATTTTTATGAATTTCTAAGGCTTTAAAATAAAATCACACTACGCACAAGATTTTCTCTATTTCCTTATGGGAAATGTCCCTCCAATCTAACTTTATTCTGCTATTCTCCACTCACTCCGTGTAGTCTCAGGTCTCCAATGATTTTCTGATTCCACCCAAAGATCTGAGTCTTCATCTTCCTTTACAACTCTGATGCATCAGACACTAATATCACTCGATCAGTGTGTGTATCTGATAAACAGTAGTCAAAGATGTAAATGGAAATACAAGGAAGTGTAGCAAAGTGTTGCAAAGCAAAAAAGCTCAACACTTCCGCTGCATTTCTATTTACATCTTTCACTACTGTTTATCAGATATGCAAACTGATAAGAGTCCTAGGCTTTGATCAGCATCTTTAGTAAACTTCCGATCACTAGTCTACTTCCTCAAACTCTTTACAACTCACACGTCTATGTAAGGTACTTCCAGCTGAGCTATACAAACATCTCAGTATGAAAAACAATTCATCTCCTTTCCCAAATAGAAAAAATTTGTTCCACATTACTTCCATGCACACAGTACACATTAAATGTTGAACAATGGATAGAAAATACAACAAGTTTAAAACATCACCAATTATTGGCTTTTGTAGAAAATGAATATTTTCACAGTTTTTTAAAAATGTAGTTTTGTTCAGTTCAATTCAGTTCAGTCGCTTAGTTGTGTCCCACTCTCTGCAACTCCATGGACTGCAGCACATCAGGCTTCCTATCCAACATCAACTCCCAGAGCTTGCTCAAACTCAGGTCTATCCAGTCGGTGATGCCATNGTAGTTTTGTTCAGTTCAATTCAGTTCAGTCGCTTAGTTGTGTCCCACTCTCTGCAACTCCATGGACTGCAGCACATCAGGCTTCCTATCCAACATCAACTCCCAGAGCTTGCTCAAACTCAGGTCTATCCAGTCGGTGATGCCATCTAACCATCTGTCGTCCCCTTCTCCCACCTTCAATCTTTCCCAGCATCAGGGTCTTTTCATATGAGTATTCTTTGCATCAGGTGGCCAAGTATTGGAGTTTCAGCCTCAGCATCAGTCCTCCAGTGAATATTCAGGACTGATTTCCTTTAGGATGGACTTGTTGGATCACCTTGCTGTCCAAGGGACTCTCAAGAGTCTTCTCNCCAGTCTGGGGGGCGGAGGGTGGGGGCCAGCACTGCCTGGCTGGCTCCCTGCCTGAGGGGAGCCTTGCCTCCTGGGACTGGCCAAATCCCTTATGTCTCTGTCGCCTACAGCTAATAATATACTCAGTGGTGAAAGGCCAAAAGCCTTTTCTCGAATTTCAGAAACAAGACAAGGATGTCCACTCATGCCACTCTTATTCAACACAGCTTTGGAAGTCCTAGCTATGGCAAGAGAATAAGAAGAAATAAAAGGAATCCAAACTGGAAAAGAAAAAGTTAAACTGTCACTGTTTGCGGATGACATGATACTGTACACAAAGACACTATCAGAAAACTACTAAAGCTCATCAATGAGTTTGGTAAAGTAACAAGACACAAAATAATACACAGAAATCTCTTGCATTCCTACAGACTAACAATGAGAGATCAGAAAGAAACAGGAAACAATCCCATTTATATTGCATCAAAAAATAAATAAAATACCTAGGAATAAACCGACTTAGAGAGGCAAAAGATCTGTACTCAGAAAACACTGTAAGACACAGATGAAAGAAATCAAAGATGACACAAACAGATGGAGCGATACACCACACTCTTGGGTTGGAAGAAACAATGTTGTCAAAATGACTATTCTACCCAAAGCAATCCACAGGGTCAATGCANAAAACAAAATGGCAGGGCTGAGAAGTGGCCAAAAGAACAGATTTAGGAGCAAGACTGCTTGGCTTTGAGATCCAGTTCCACTGCTTACCAGTGCTATGACTTTGGGCAAGTTGCCACATTGTGTTAATACATTTATTTCACTTTCAGACTTCTGAAATCAAGATGAGTCTTACACTAGTCTTACACTAGTCATAACTTTAATTGGCAGCAGTTATTTCATTAATAATACAAAAAACTTGAGAAAGCTCTAAAAGCAGTGGCAAAGGGGAACTGTTATAGTTTAAAACAGATTTTAAATTGGGTCTGACATACACACTACTATATATAAAACAGATAATTACTAAGAACTTACTGTACAGCACAGGGAACTCTAGCTAATACTCTGTAATAGCCTATATGGAAAAAGATCATTAAAAAGTGTGTATATATAATAGATTCACTTTGTGGTACACCTGAAAGTAACACAAAGTTGTAAATCAACTATACTCCAATAAAACCTTTTAAAAATAAAAATAAAAGACTTTAAGATAATTAAATGCAAGGCATAACCTTTGATTGGATCCTAAATGGGGGGGGGGGGGGTCCAATAAATGGTGAAAGTTGAAACCAGTGTTATTTTTCTAAGATGTGATAACAGTGTACATCTTAGTATACAGATAATAGATAATATACATACTTATAGAAACGTCTTTTTTTATTCTTAATCATTGAGTTTTTTCCAATGTTTAGGCCAGCTGTCTTGTAGAATGTGCCACATTTTTTGTTTGATAAGTTTCTTATACCCAGGCTTGGCAAGAATGCTACACAAGTATTTATACACAGGTGTTGTATACACTATGTTTTAAAAACTCATTCTAACAGAAAATCCTTAGAAAAAAACATAAACTATAAGGTATGGGATTGAAAAAAAGAAACATTCTAACTTGGTTTGAAATCAAATTTCCAATCTCCCTTTTTTCCTTGTACCTAAGAAATGAGTGTATCCAATATTCATATTCCCATCTGTATATTTGCTGGCATTCTGTCACCGGTATACATGTTGCATTTTAACGAAAAATGTCTGAAAGCCAAAGCTTTTCTCATCATTTTTCCCAAAATGTGTATCCCAGTCCTCTGAAGTTTTCTTATTACCACAGAGTAAATTATATATAAAGGAGGAATTGGGAGGGGTAAAAAAGATCAGTATTGGAAATTAACAGAAAAGGGCAATTACTGTCTCACAGTCTCTGGAGTAATTACTGATAAACAACCTCAGACCGCATGCCAGCTGTTAAAGTTGAGCAAATATCTTTATTTTTACCGATTTTTCCCTTTATATTTCTAAATGAGAAACAATATAGAGCTCTGGGATAACTTTTAACTCAAAGCCCATCTGGTTAGTTCTCATTTCTTTCTCATAAAAATTTCAACTGGAAAAAAAATTTACTATTTTATTCATCCATATTTTATAATATGGCAGAGATATATAATTTTATACCTGTGTGTGAATTATATTAGAACATACTGACCTCTCTTGTGATTCAGTTTCCTCATCAGTAAAATGAGAAAACAATAAAATCTCACTTTGGGGGTTGTTATGAGGAATAAGTCAATTATAAATTTATATCTATAAAGTGCTTAAAATAGTGCCTGGGCACAACATCTATTAAATTAACAGAATACATAGTAAGTATGAATCTTCATAATAGTTCTTACATCTTACATTTGTTGTTTTCTCCATTTTAAAGGTAAGAAAACTGAGCTCTAAAGAGGTTAAGTAATGTACCCAAGGTCACACATACAGTAGGTAGGATCAGAATTTCACTGGCCTTACTCTTGAGCCCCTGCTCCTAATCACCTCACTTAATTCAGCTGTATAGAGTTCACATATAATTTTTCAGCCATACCTTATTATTAGAAAATAAGATATGCAGAAGTAATTTCTGTCATTACAGCCAATGCCACAATGAATTGTCTTTATACACACATCCTTATGTGTCAGGATTTTTGTTTCTAAATGAGAGAATCCAAAAAATAAAATCACTAGGCCAAAAGGTTTGCATATTTTTTAATTTTAAAAATTACTAATTTTACAAAGTTTATTATAGCAGGTCTATCTTTCCTTTTACAATACCTAGATTTCCTATCTTACTAAAAACCATCATCCCTACTTCAACTGAAAAATCAATGCTGTCCAAACTTAAACATGAATGTGGAGCCGCTTTCACCTGCAAACTTAAAGGAATGTTTAAAGATATGGAACTTTCTAAAGACATCATGATTCAGTTCAAACAGTATATGCAGAACCAGAATGTACCTGGGAATACTGAATTAACTGTGAATATCCTGACAATGGGTTACTGGCCAACATATGTGCCTATAGAAGTTCATTTACCACCAGAGATGGTAAAACTTCAGGAGATTTTCAAGATATTTTACCTTGGCAAAAACATAGTGGCAAGAAACTTCAATGGCAATCAACTCCAAGACACTGCGTGCTAAACGCAGAGTTTAAAGAGAGTGAAAAAGAACTCCAGGCCTCTCTTTTTCAAACACTGGTGCTGCTAATGTTTAATGAGGGAGAGGAGTTCAGTTTAGAAGAGATCAAGCAAGCTACTGGAATACAGGATGGAGAGAGAGTTAAGGAGAACACTGCAGTCATTGGCCTGTGGCAAAGCCAGAGTTCTGGCAAAAAATCCAAAGGGTAAAGATATTGAAGATGGTGACAACTTCATTTGTAATGATGATTTCAAGCACAAACTTTTCAGGATAAAGATCAATCAAATTCAGATGAAAGAAACAGCTGAAGAAAAAGCTAGTACCACAGATAGAGTATTTCAAAATAGACAATATCAAATTGATGCTCCAATTGTTTGAATTATGAAGATGAGAAAGACATTTAGCCACAATCTCCTTGTTTCAGAAGTGTACAACCAGTTGAAATTTCCAGTCAAGCCTGCTGATCTGAGGAGAATAGAATCCCTAATTGACTGGGACTACATGGAGAGAGACAAAGAAAATCCAAACCAGTACAATTATATTACATAAAATGTTTTTGGCCTTGAAGCAGCTGCTATCATATACAATAGCCACTGGATAAACTAACCTGTTGTTGTTTGAACAGGTTGTTCAACCTGTTGTTGTTTAACCTGTAGTTCTTTTATACTACCAATGACCAAATGAAGCAGTGTAATCGAAATAGTTGAATGACTTTTCAGTGGTTAGCATGCCCATTCTACCTTTAAGAAGAATGTTGTTGAACTCTTTGCATGTTATTTAGTATTATGTGCAGAAAACTCCTTAAGAAAGTACCTGGTTTGGAACTGGGGAAGAGGTCCTTATGGCTATTAAAGAAGGATGAGGGGGTTCTTATACACCATTTAATTATCAAGCAAAAGTTTTATTTGCTTAAAATGTCATGTAAAGATACTTAAACTCCATGCAAACTTTATTTACTGTACAGAGTTCTGGACGTATTTATCAAATAGAATAACCACCCTGGACTTAATTGTTCACCTGTTTTGTGATTTCCCATGAAGAGAAAAATACATTGTCATAGCTCTTGATATTTTACTAAGTAATGTTCTGTTACACTGAAAGGGATGTTTTTAAAATTTTTATTTGGAAACAAGTTTTCAAGTAGAGGGACAGTTGCTTACATATTGTCTTGAATACACACATCCTAAAATGTTCCTTTTATGAGATATGTGTATATGGTTCAGCCCTGAGTTTACTGTGCTGATAAACAGGTACTTATAAAAATAGCTGAAATAGAAAACTGCTGATCAGTTGTGCTAGAAGAATATGGTAGAATAGAAAAACCCAACGATTTATTCATATTAAAAATGAATATAATATGAACACTGCAAAGGAGACCAAACCCCATTTTGTAACTTTTTACAAGAGCAAAAATTCACAAACTAGTTTTCAACTTCCTTTAGACATCAAAATTGTTTGGATAGTTTTGTCTTTAACTTGGACCAATTGTAGATTGTTACAGGCTTCCTGGGATTTAGCATTCCTATTTTCTCTACCAAAGTTTTTTTTTGGAAGAACCTCAACTCTCCTTTGGAGAAGGCAATGGCAACCCACTCCAGTACGCTTGCCTGGCAAATCCCATGGATGGAGGAGCCTGGTGGGCTGCAGTCCATGCAGTCGCTAGAAATCGGACATGACTGAGCAACTTCACTTTCACTTTTCGCTTTCATGCATTGGAGAATCCCAGGGACGGGGGAGCCTGGTGGGCTGCCGTTTCTGGGGTCGCACAGAGTCGGACACGACTGAAGCAACATAGCAGCAGCTACTTCAATTATACAAATATTCCCCTAATTCCTTCATATGAATATGTATCTTTAACACATTTACAATTTACTTTTTTATTTTTTACTTTTTTGGCTGTGCCACACAGCTTGTGGGATCTTAATTCCTGACCAAGGATGGAACCCAGGCCTTTGGGAGTGACGCTGAGTCCTAACCGCTACAATGCCAAGGAATTCCCACTGCACTTCCAAGGAATTCCCACAATTTACTTTTTACATATTTTATGATGAGGGGATCTGGTTGGTTTTCCTATAGGTGAATTACATCAGCAGAATCTATTAAAACATCCTTTTCCCACCAACATGAAATGACCCCCTTGTCACATATTAAAACAGAGACTATTTAACTGGTTTCCACACTTCATTCACACCATCTCTCACTAAAAGTAATCACCCCCTCTTTTGAATGTCTGCAACATTTTATCTGTATAGTACCTCGAAGGAGGAGACTAATGGGCTATAGTCCATGGGGTGACAAGAGTCAGACACAACTTAGCAGCTGAACAACAGCATTTTTATAACACCCTTCGAACTGAGGACAGTGCCTCCNCCCCTCTTTTGAATGTCTGCAACATTTTATCTGTATAGTACCTCGAAGGAGGAGACTAATGGGCTATAGTCCATGGGGTGACAAGAGTCAGACACAACTTAGCAGCTGAACAACAGCATTTTTATAACACCCTTCGAACTGAGGACAGTGCCTCCAAACCATATTTATTAGATAAGTAAATGCACAACTTTCTTGTTCTCTCCCCAGATCTATAATTCTGCGGCTAACTGAAAATTGCCATATTAAGACTAATTCCCTTGCAGGCAGGAAAAGGTTGCTTTGTTGGATTAAGGGACATTATCCTGGAATCCATGAAGTAGAAAGGTAAACAAAATTTAAGACTGTTTTCTGTACTAGTAGTCATGTATGGATGTGAGAGTTGGACTGTGAAGAAGGCTGAGCACCAAAGAATGGATGCTTTTGAACTGTGGTGTTGGAGAAGACTCTTGAGAGTCCTTTGGACTGCAAGGAGATCCAACCAGTCCATTCTGAAGGAGATCAGCCCNCAACCCACTCTAGTGTTCTTGCCTGGAGAATCCCAGGGACAGAGGAGCCTGGTGGGCTGCCATCTATGGAGTCGCAAAGAGTCGGACACGACCAAAGCGACTTAGCAGCAGCAGCAGCAAAATAAAGTACTTAGATGAGTGCACAGAAGAAATGTGAGGTAAGTGTTAACTATTTTATCATTACCATAATAGGCTACCATTATTTGTCTGTGTAATTTGCCTTGCTAGAGGCATGAGACAGAGGACAGATTTATTTGCCATTTACCAAGCCCACTCTTCACATACACACTAAACATCAACAGGTAAATCAATGAACACCATCTCAATTCTGGAAAAAATTAATTTTCTTTGATGCCGTGGATTCCTTATGTTAAAGAAGAAATAGGAAACTTTCAAAACAAAAAATAGAAAAGGCTGTTCTTCCTGCTATTTGACTTGGAGCAAATTGCAGGGGCTGAGAGAACATAAGACGGACGATAGTCTTTAGCAAACCTAGCACGAAGGTCTAGCTTTTCTCACCTCCAGAAAGACAACGAGAAATGCTCTATATTTTACGCTGTATAACCCATTCATTCAGTTCAGTTCAGTTCAATCGCTCAGTCGTGTCCGACTCTTTGCGACCCCAGGGACCACAGCACGCCAGGCCTCCTGTCCATCACCAACTCCCGGAGTTTACCCAAACCCATTATATTAGAGATTAAAACAATGGCATTTATTTTAAAGAAGGGGAGAATGCAAAACTTTTTGTGTTATTTTGAATGCGGTGAGAGGTGTCTGAATCTTATGTGAATTCATAACCTTAGGGTCACCTGGCCTTGAACCTTACTTAAAGAAACGTATCGGCTTCCTACATAAAACAGCGACACAGCACTTCAACTCTGGGATGAAGGGAGAGCCCCACGTCGGGTAAAAACGTAGGGATAATCTAGCTGCCCTCCCCAAGAGGACAGTCTCCATCTGGGCCACCCTCAGAGAAGCGTAAATTCTTATACGGAGGAACGACAGGTATTCTCGGCTCAGTATCCCCGAACCCACCGCTGCAGAAACTTAGCTATCCACCCTGTGTTAGTCAGGAGCCGAAAGTACTCAGGTGACCACGGCCCACAGTAAAAGGCGAAGAGAAACTTCCAGCGGGAAAGATAAAAGTGTACAGACGCTACGTGCGGAGAAAAAGGAAAACAGAAACAGCGACAGGGAAGAGTAGTCAGGAACACCGCCCCTTCTCACTTCTCGTCGCCACCTCGAATTTTCTAAACTGAATACCTGCGCCAGCCCCGCTCTCCGGTAGCTGCTCCGCGAGGGCCAAGCCACCGCCCACTCTTGTGGTGAGAGCCGCCCGCCTCCATGACTCACCAGCTCTCCGTCCTGCTACTTGGCCGCCGCGGAAACGGCTGGTCCAAGGCCCAGTCTTTGGGCGTCCACGCCTAGCAGGCCACTGCGTTCGCTCCCCCCGCCGGACTGCTGTTGAGGTCAACAAGAGAAGCAGCACCGCCGTCCCGGCTTCCGTAGGCAGACAGTTCGGCGGCCCCGGATGTTGATAGCCACCTGCCCCGGAAACGGTGACGGGAAGCCCAAGGGGGCGGGGGCGGCGTTGCCGGGCTCTCCGGAAGGAGACGTGGCGGCGGTTGGGCCCCGGGCTGCCTGGACGCTTGGTAGTCCCGCCGCCGCCTCCTCCTCCTCCCCCTCCTCTCCTCTGTGGGCCGAGGAGGCTGTGGCGGCGGCTGGAGAACTGGCGGCGGAGGATGGAGGAAGGAGGCGGCGGCGCGCGGAGTCTGGTCCCAGGCGGGCCGGTGTTATTGGTCCTCTGCGGTCTCCTAGAGGCGTCCGGAGGCGGCCGAGCGCTACCCCAGCTCAGCGATGACATACCTTTCCGAGTCAACTGGCCCGGCACCGAGTTCTCTCTGGTCAGTGCCCTTGCGAACCCGGTAGCCATCTCTCTTCTTGGCACTTAAGAGTTCGGCCCCTTCTGTCGGTATTCTACGCTTTTTTCCCCTAGAACCTCCCTGCAGGCGCATGCTTCATTCCTAGTCCAAAGCTTCATTAACACTGCGTTCGTTCATTCATACAGCAAGTGCGTATCAAACACGTTCTGTGGATGTGCCTCCATGCCTACACATTCAGGATCCAGCGGCCACATGTTCTCCCTTCTAAAGAAATCTGTCTCTCCAGTTTATCAACACTCCCCCCGCTGTGGAAGCAGCTTTTCTAGAACCACGTCAGACGCATCTGTTTTCTCTCTGGCCAGTCATCTGCAGCTCTTCCTCCACCAGCAATCTTCTCTCCTTCAAGGAGTATTACACACACCCTTCCTACGTAATCAGTTGTACTGTGGATATGAGTTCCCTATCATACTCGTATGTCCTTTTCAGTTTTGATGTATTATAACCGTTACTTAAGACTCCAGAACATGAGATTTTATGGTCAGTTTTCCTACACTGAAAAACGTATTTATAACCTCGAAGTAATGAATATTTGCAGTCCTTCCTTTGGGAAGTGGACCTCCGAGAAGTCTTCCTATCCATTGTCGGTCAATAAAAAATAGGCTCCTGTTGATACTTACCGTATGGTAATTAATTCATTTATTTAAAATGGAAATCAGGGAAAATGTAACAGCCCACCTGCCCCTGAAAAGTTTTTTTTTTTTTAGTTCTTATTCCAATTATCTGCAGTCTTTCTACTTGGAAGACTGTTTTAGTATATTGTCCTGTTACTGTATCACTAAAACATGAATATGTGATACTGTCATGTCAGCACAGAATGTCCCAGGATAAGAGAGATGTCTTCATTTCCACAACCCAGATTTATTTCTATTTGCTGGTGTTGGTTTTAGCTAATATTTCACACCTGGTTTGTTTCTCCTTTCTGTTTTCAGTTCTTCCATTTTGATAGTTCAGTGATTCTTAAATTTAAGTAGATATTTTTCTGGGAAGCCAATTTGTCTTTGCATTAATGCCAGGAGATATGTTTAGTTAATTTTTATTGAAGTATAGTTGATTTACAATGTTGTGTTTCTGCTGTACAACAAACTGAATCAATTAACACATATACGCTATATACATATACATGTATCCACTGTTTTTTAGATTCTGTTCCACTATAGGTCATTACAGAGCATTACGGAGAGTTCCCAGTTCTATACAGTAGGTTTCTTATTCAGAAAATACTAATATATTAAAATATCTATATAAAAGTTTGTTATAAGTCATCTACAACTTGGGAGATGAGAATATTTTAGTCCAACCTCTGTGATTATTTCTGAAGAGCACACTAGGCATGAACTTGGCAGATGTTTAAAGAATGTGGTCATTAAAATTTTTTGCTCTACATCAATGTGTTGGTTTTTTTTTAATTAAAAAAGGCATGCTAATATGTGGCCCTAAAAATTTACTGACATATATGCAGATGACTAAAACTAGCCTTTTTAGACCATTCCGTTTTCTTTCTGGCACTGTCGTTTGATGGCTGCAAAAGGTTATGGAAAAGGATCTCAGTGTATGGTGGACCAACCTTTCCTATATCTTAACAATTTTACTTTGAAATTTTGTTTTTAATTATTTTTATTTGACAATAAAGCATAATCTAAGATGAGCTTGCTTGAAAATTTGGGAAGAATTGTTTTCCTTTTTTTAAAGTTTGAGTTATTTGGGGAAAAACCTAGAGACATTTTCCTGTGCCTTAGCAAAAGGCCTATGGCGCTTCCGCAAAAATAAGCCTCAAGAACCATTATCATTGATCTGATTTTTAAAAATATTTTCTTAATCTCAAGGCTTCACTTCCCTACTTTATGTAATTGAAACTACAGCCCTCCACACCTGGCACTGGCATTTTGTTTTATAGGCCAGTTGGATGGACATTTGCGTGTAACTAAGCAGCTGAATGAACTAAGATAAAGACCCTTTATCTCTCTACCACCTGAAATTAAGAGGGACTGGATTAAAAGATCTCAGGTTTTTTCAATCTTTAAAACTCTTCTGTGCTTTATATTCTCTTGCCATTCAGATATATCAAAATGATACATCATCTTTCAAATTTACTTAGAAAAATTATCAAATGCCAACAATATATACATTTTTTAATGTTTCCAATAATTAATGATTATGATATTCTTTCTTTACTGGTTTTTAGCAGTCAGTTTTGGTTTTGTGTGTATTTTCCTTCTGAAACATCATCTCTGTCTTTAAAATGTTCGATTATTCATTCCTTCACACAGAATTCGTGAACATCTCCAAAGGAAAACCGCAAAATAAGTTAATTTTCTTTCAATTTCTTTTGCTAATACAGAAATGTATTCCCATTTGAAAACAAATGCTACATTTGGGGGAAATGGTGACCATCTCTGTGGTTTGAATCATGTCCTATATGTTAACAAGTTGTGCCATTGAGTTTATTTTACAGATTCTCCAGGATAGCTTTCTTTCTCATCCTCTGTCTTAATTCCTCCAGACTTGTGTCAAGCATTAGAAATTTCACCCTTGCCAAGATACTTTTCAAGTTCCTTAATCTTGAAGACTACACCCCTCCTTGATTAGTTTCATTATATTAAAATCTGACTTTTATCATATCACTAATATTGCCTCTTACACTGGAAATACTTTAAGGTGTCAAGTTATATAAAACAAGTTTTTTTAAACACTGTCTGTGATTATGTGCATTCAGAATTCTTTTTTTTTAAGTAAAAAATCCATTTTACAAAATCAAAAGCATTTTAGTTTATCAGAAATTTTTTTAAGTTAAAAAATCACAAAAAGTTAACTTTTCTCTTCTAATTTCCATTATTAAAAAGTTGGGTAAAATTTGTTAAAAATGTCTCCTTTGTGATCCCAATAAACGATACACTATTTCAGCAAAGAGTTTTCAGATAGAAGAAATGTTATTTGGTCTGTTCTATTAAAGAGGAAATAGTCTTTCCTATGGAGAAGGCAGCGGCAACCCACTCCAGTACTCTTGCCTGGAGAATCCCAGGGACAGAGGAGCCTGATGGGCTGCGATCTGTGGGGTCACACAGAGTCGGACATGACTGACTCCACTTAGCAGCAGCGTTTACTAAACTAATGAAAAACAAATCTTTGCAGCAACAACAAATCTTCAAATAAGAATAGGGATGATTTCTATTTCTGTTACCTTTTACCTAAACCTTAAAAACAAGGAATAAATTTCATCATATAGGCATAAAACGCAAGATTATAGTTTTAATTACAAAGAAAGAATTATCTTTCTTTGCTGTGGTTCCAAACAGGCAGTTTCTTTTTCCATTGTTAGCACTGTTCTGAACATTTTAGTAAATGAGTCAGTATTGTTACTTAATCCAGTTCTGAATTAGATTGCAGGTACTTCACAAATAGAGAGGAATGCATTTAAGTCATATGCTACTGTCCACCTTCACTGCAGTACAGGAATGATTTGACAAAACTTCAAACCATCTATTGCTAGCTAAATGAATGTGAGTCATTCTTTGCACAACTTACCATCATATATTCTGACTATATCTGAAAAATACCAAAAGATACAAATGTTATGTCTTAACAGCAGTTTGTTGGCTAAACTGAATAAATGTTTCTAAGTATCCCTTTATCATAAATTTGGCTTTGCAACTCTCACTTTCAAATCTCTTTGATTCCTGTCTTGACTTATAATGTTCTTTTAAATAAGAATCCTAGGTTAGAGTCGAGGACACGACTGAAGCAACTTAACATGCAAGCACATACTATATAGTAATCTAAGAAAATGTTAACCAAATTGATTCGAATATGTTAAAACAGTTAAGAGCACACAGAATATGGAACCAGTCTGCTAGGTTTTTTCTCTGGGCTGTGCTGTTTGCTAACTGTGTTACCTTGGACAAATTATTTAAGCCCTGGGCTTCAGTTTCCTTTTCAGTGAAATGGGTACAATGCTTGTTTTGAGCACTGATGAGATAATAATGTGAAGGGCTCAAATGGTACTGTCATATAGCTAATACAGTCAGTATTTACTGCTGTTTTTTGTTTTGCTTTATTATCTTGGGAAAACATCGCCCTGATTTCTATTTGTGTTTAAGGTTTCAAGTACTTGCAGTTTCAAATACTACTGGTTTTATTATAGTTAAGAGTTGTTTTGTTAAATTGAGGAAAGAGTAGAGGTCTGTAATAAGGGTGGTTCTTTCATTACTAGGGATTGCCAAATAGTTTAGTGATTTTATCTACCGTCAGAAGAGACAAGAGAGAACTGAATTGCCACAGAATACTGCTCATAGACTTTGAAAACTTCTGCCTTAGTGGTGGTGGTGGTGGTTTAGTCGCTAAGTTGTGTCCGACTCTGGCAACGCTGTGGTGTAGGCCGCCAGACTCCTCTGTCCGTGGAATTCTCCAGGCAAGAATACTGGAGTGGGTTGCCATTTCCTTCTCCATCTGCCTTAGTAGTTAGTGACATATTTTCTGTCACAAAGCAGAGATTTATTTTTTGTAAAATAATACCAGTTATAGTAATTGAAATGTTCATTTGAATTGTGTTGGTACTTTTTATTTGTGAATTTGTTTGGTTTTATACTGTAGAACACTTTAACGATAGTCTTGTTGATATATACCATGAGTCAGCAAACCACACCTTTTAGGCTGGCCCACTCCAAACTTGATTTCTGTAATGTTTTTTGGTTTATTTTTTTCTCAGAATACATCCATGCTTATTCATCTACTTAATAATGCCTGTGTACTTACTTCTTACAATGGCATAGCTGAATAGTTGTGATAGAGACCATATGACCCACAAAGCCTAAAATATTTACTATCTGGCCCTTTACAGGAAAAATTTGCTGACCCTTATACATACTAAAAAAGTTAAATTAGCACAGAAGATTCATAGTAATTTATCCATATGTTACCCAAATAGGAAAATTACTGCACTATCTTAGGTTCAGATGTCCCATCAAAAAGAATTGAGAGTACGTTTGTAAGGTGCTGTCGACTCACATGTATAGGTGGTAATAAATATTCAGTGATGGTGTATCCATGAACATTCACTGCCTCTAAATGCTTTTTAATCCATATTATAACTTCAGTCTGTTGCATTACTACTTTTTTTTTCTTTTTTTCNTGAGAGTACGTTTGTAAGGTGCTGTCGACTCACATGTATAGGTGGTAATAAATATTCAGTGATGGTGTATCCATGAACATTCACTGCCTCTAAATGCTTTTTAATCCATATTATAACTTCAGTCTGTTGCATTACTACTTTTTTTTTCTTTTTTTCCTTTATACTCCAAACTATACTTTTGTTCCTTCTTTTTCTGTTGCATTGTAACACGAAGAAAAATCTGTTGTCTTCATTTTATCAATAAAAAATATGTAGACATTTTTTCCTGCCTTTGGAAGTAAATACGTTTGAAAGTCCTCTGTTGACATGATAAATTATAGTTTAGTTTAATCAGATAAAATAATGTACATTTTTTGTTCTATTTCTAGCCTACAACTGGAGTTTTGTATAAAGAAGATAATTATGTCATCATGACAACTACACATAAAGAAAAATATAAATGCATTCTTCCCCTTGTGGCAAGTGGGGACGAGGTAAGTTTTTGTAAATACATTGATAATTCCTGTTACCAAACATTTATTTAAAACATTCCAACTGCATACTTTAAAATAAAACTGAGTGACAGGTTTCTCAGTAATGCTGTCTTACCATAAAATTAGTAATCACATTATTCCTGAATTCTTTGATTAGGTATATGTGACATTTTTTATAAAGAACTGCTAGTAAATAAATCTGTAGGTACCTTGTACTTTCTCATTACCTTAGCTCTTGCCCGTTTCTTCCTCCTAAAATGCGCTAACTGCCTCTTATCCATCCTTTAAGGCAATGACTTCTTTCAAGATGAAACAGAGGCAGCATGGTAAAATGGAAAGGACACCAGCCTAGGAGCCAGGAGGCTGAGGTATAGGCTATAGTTAGCTGTGGAACCTTGAACAAATTTGAAACTTAATTCCTCCACTCAGTAAATTTTTTGAGCTAATTACAGAATATTTTCACAATCTCTAAAATGGAAGTATTAAACTCAATGAGTGCTTTCTTAAGAAGTTTTGTTCAGATTTAAGATCTGTGAAAGACAGCTATCTATTTCATTTTATTTTAAACCTTAAGACACAAATGCACACATACACAATTATACACATATTTATGGCATTCAGGTCTGAAATGTAAAATTAGAAAACTGAGAAGTATCTTAAAACTTTTCAGTGTATTATGTAAGATTCAACTATTCGAGGCTTTTATAGCTAGAAATTCTCAAGTGTATAAGAATTGTTCAGGAAACTGATACTCAGAAACTTTTTTCTAAGAGAAGGAAGAATTGAAGATTTTTCTATGGCTCTGTTTTATACTTCAGTTCTTTTTTTTTAATTGGAGTATAGTTGGTTTACAGTGTTGTGTTAGTTTCAGGTGTATAGCAAAGTGAATCAGTTATACATTACATATATACATTCGTCTTTAGATTCTTTTCCCATGTAGCCCATTACAAAGAATTGAGGAGAGTTCTCTGTACTATACAGTAGGTCCTTACTATTAACAGTTATCTATTTTATATATAATAGTTTGTATATGTCAGTTTTGATCCCCCAGTTTAGCTCCCTCCCCACCTTTCCCCCTGGTAGCCATAAGTTTGTTTTCTACATCTGTGACTCTCTTTTTGGTAAATAAGTTCATTTTTACCATTTTTTTAGATTCCACCTATAAGCAATACCATATGATAGTTATCATTCTCTGTGTGACTTCACTCAATGTAGAAATCTCTAGGTCCATCCATGTTGCTGCATATATTTCAGTTCTTTTGAAAGAAACGACATACCATAGGATCTTATTAAATCTTTTGACTTTTTCCCCTTTTATTTCCAAGCATTTGTGATTTGACCAATGAGTTAATAGCTAAACAGCAGAGTTGAAGAAAGCTCCCGAATAATTATATTAAACTCTTAATTCTTTAATAGGAAGAAGAAAAGGATTATAAAGGCCCGAATCCAAGAGAGCTGTTGGAGCCCCTGTTTAAACAAAGCAGTTGCTCCTACAGAGTATGTATTTTATGTTCACGGTGATAATTAGAAAATAAATTTCCAGCAGCCAATAAACTCTTGAAAATTTAAATTCCTATATAGTATTGTATATGCGGCAAACACCCAGTAATATCACTTATCAAATATATCACTTACCAAACTGAATGTTTAAAAAGAAAGTTTCTTTATATACAATTTTAATAAAAAGTGCTCATTGTTATCTTTTAGGCTGTGTAGAAAATGGTCCCTTGGCTGGATGTTTATTACAAATCCCAGGTGTAGACCTATTTGCTTCACAGAGTTTTTACATTTATCTAATTAGTGAAAACAGTGAATAGGCTTCAGAAATTTTATATTTTCTCAGGCATAGTAATAACTTTCATTTAATGAAAGTTTATTCTAAATCTTGGGGAAAATCTACTCAGTTGCTTAAAATATCAAAAAGTAATTCAGTTATGTGACTTTTGTATACATCCATCTCTCTTAGATTGAGTCTTACTGGACTTATGAAGTATGTCATGGAAAACACGTTCGGCAGTACCATGAAGAGAAAGAAAGTGGTCAGGTATTTNCAGTTGCTTAAAATATCAAAAAGTAATTCAGTTATGTGACTTTTGTATACATCCATCTCTCTTAGATTGAGTCTTACTGGACTTATGAAGTATGTCATGGAAAACACGTTCGGCAGTACCATGAAGAGAAAGAAAGTGGTCAGGTATTTTTTTCTTCAAACTATGAGATACGGAACATTATAAAATGAAAACTATAATAATGAGATTTTTTTTTTTTAATTTGTATTCTTTAAAAATGTATTTGCAAAATACTTACTACATTATTTTTTTTTAATATAGAAAGTAAATATTCATGAGTACTACCTTGGAAATATGTTGGCTAAGAACCTTCTATCCGAAAAAGGTTTGTTTCTACAGAGTGATTTAGTAATAATGTTAGTATTTGGTTTAAAGTATATATTCAAATTGGAATTTAAAAGATCTTGTGGGAAGCACTTCTCTGATGGTCTAGTGGTTACAGACTCCACGCTTCCAGTGCAGGGGGCTCAGGTTCAATCCCTGGTCAGGAAACTTGAGATATCACATGCCACATGATGCAGCCAATTGATTTAAAAAAAAAAAGATCTTATTGGACACTTTATGAATTGTAAAACACTTAAGTAAATTTCCAAACAATGCCTTAGAAAACTTTTTCAAAGAGANTTATCTAATCCTTACAACAGCATATAAGATATATTATTACCCTCCTTAACAGGTTAGGGAACTGAGGTTCAGAGGGGAAGTGACAAGTGATGGGTTAGAGATTATAATCAAAGTAGTCTGATTCTAGAATCTGTCCCTCTTAACTACTTGTCTCTACTGCTTCTCCCTTTTGATATGCCATCTTCCCTTTTCATCTGCCTATTGGACATATATGGGGCTTCCCTGGTGGCTCAGAGGTTAAAGCATCTGTCTCCAATGCGGGAGACTCAGGTTTGATCCCTGGATCGAGAAGATCCCCTGGAGAAGGAAGTGGTAACCCACTCCAGTACTATTGCCTGGAGAATCCCGTGGATGGAGAACCCTGGTAGACTACAGTCCATGGGGTCACAAAGAGTCGGACATGACTGAGCGACTTCACTTTATTTGCTATTGGACATATATACATTTTCAGTTATCTCAGACTTATCTTTTTTTTTCCTCTTTCTCAGTGACACTTCTTGTCTTTGCCATTCCTTTTAAAGCTGTGTGCTCTACCCAGTTGTCCAAGTCAGAAACCTGAGTCATTCTGCTTGTCTCTCAATGTTGTCAGTGTTATCCTCTGACTGCTTTTCAAACCTGTCTTTAGTTCAGAACCTCATCATTTCTTAAGACCTAAAACCAATCTCACACATCTTCCTTCTAATCCTTCCCACACAGCTGATAAAATGTTCTGTCTGAAATGAACATTTGATAATTTATTTAACTGTTTGGTATTTAACTTGATCTATAAGCCCATCCTAAAGGAGATCAGTCCTGGGTGTTCATTGTAAAGACTGTTGTTGAAGCTGAAACTCCAGTACTTTGGCCACCTAATGCAAAGAGGTGACTCATTTGAGAAGACCCTGATGCTGGGAAAGATTGAGGGCAGGAGGAGAAGGGGACAACAGAGGATGAGATGGTTGGATGGCATCACCAACTCAATGGACAAGGATTTGGGTAGACTCCAACAGTTGGTGATGGATAGGGAGGCCTGGCATGCTGCAGTTCATGGGGTCACAGAGTTGGNGAGGGCAGGAGGAGAAGGGGACAACAGAGGATGAGATGGTTGGATGGCATCACCAACTCAATGGACAAGGATTTGGGTAGACTCCAACAGTTGGTGATGGATAGGGAGGCCTGGCATGCTGCAGTTCATGGGGTCACAGAGTTGGACACGGCTGAGTGACTGAACTGATACCTCAAGATGAAATTGTTGTTCATACAATCATTTTATCAAAGAATAGAAGACCATTCATGATATGGCTTCAGCCTCATCTCTCATTTCCATTCCTTTGATGCCAGCTATTTTGAACAACTTAAGCATTTCCTAAAAGTACTACATTCTTTCCAACTTCCCTGCCTGTGGATATACTGTTTTCCCTCTTCTTTTGTTTTCTCCCCTCTCTCCCTACACCTGATGAACTAATAGAAATTTGTCCGGGGTAAGCTTGAAGATCTGCTTTCAGTGTCACTTTGTTTGCAAATGAACCAGGATTTCTAATGGATTACCTGCATATGAGATCCATGTTTCCTCTTCTGTGAGCTTGTATTTTATTCAGCCCTCTGGTATAGCACTTACATGGTTAAAATAGGTTGTTTTTCTTATGGTTCTTCATTAAAAGGGAGGGAAGATTTTTAAAATTTTCATTACTTGGAGTTTCCAGCTGCTTGTATGATACCTAGTATGCTGTTAATATTTAACAGTGGGTTAATTAAAATTTAACTATGAGGCCTTTATCGCCCCTTCCTCTTGAATACTTATTGTGAAAATATTGCCAGACTCTTTGTGGATGTTATGAACCCTGCCATTATAAGGAGGAAACATTATCTTAACCATAATCTGCATTTGATTTGAAGTGCTGTATTGAAAGATTGGAAATGGAATTGTTTTCTCATCTTCTTCTTGATAATGATTTCAGTACTAACAAGTACTTAAAAGTCAGCCCCATCAAAATTCTTCACAAACCCAACTTTAATTATTCTTCAAGGAAGAAATGCCAGTTTATTTTTCTTCTTTGTGTTAAATCTGCAAGTTGAGAAAAAAAATTTTTAAGCTGTAGATAATAGCTATAATGCTTTCAAAATAACCTAGCATCTTGATATTGATATATATGGTGTATATGAAATCTTAGGTAATACTGTGAGTAATTACTTAGAACTGGTCGTCTTTATTTCAGAATAATTTTTTTAGAAATTCAATTTATTATACATAACTTTTTTTTTAATATTTGGCATATAGTTTGCCTTTCAAGTATGAACTAAGCTTTACCATAAAGAATTTTTTTTAAACAAAATATATATTTGGCTGTCCGATTGTTGTATCCAATTCTTTCCGACCCCTTGGGCTACAGCCTGCCAGGCTGCTCTGTCCATGGGATTTCCCAGGCAAGAATATTGGAGTGGGTTGCCATTTCCTTCTCAGGGGAATCTTCCCAATCCAGGGATGGAACCCACTTCTCCTGCATTGGCAAGCAGATTTGTTACCACTGAGCCACAGGGGAAGCCCTGTGTTATTATACCACATTAATTTGGAAATTACTGGATTTATTAAGACTCTATTTTCTAAATTTCCAAACCCTGATTCAAAAACTACTATCATATTGCTTTTATTGGGGTAATTTTCCTTAAAATGAAAGTAGCTGTTCTGTCCAAAAGAAACAATAATAAATGGCCATGTTTCTTCTTACCTCTTCCCCTTTTCTCAGCTACAGGTTTCACTGTGCAGTATTCTTTTCTTCACTGACCTTGCTATAGGTCTCATGTATTCTAAGTAATTGTTTTACTCTATTAGACCTTATCTTCTTATAAGTAGTAACTATGTCTCCTTCATTTTTAATACTCAGTATTTAAAGTAGTGCCAGGAGCATAGAATAGGCTGTGAATGTACAAAGAACCTACATTCTATAAATGTAGAAAGAGCCATGTAAAAGTCAAGGTTTTTTTAAAAAAATGAGAAGGCATCTTGGCAGTCTTTGTTCTTAACATTGAAGAAAAGAGAGAATAAGCTCATTGGTTTCCAACATAACCATCTAGTGACTCCTGTTATACAAGATGAAAACAAGAAAAGAACCAAAACTGGCCAATGGCAACTACAGTAACTACATAAATTTTACTGTTTAATTTCTTTATTGTTATTTTATTCAGTTCATTGGTACACTTATTCCCTCAGTTGTGGTCTAGATTCATTTCCTCTCTGCTCACTGTCAGTACCCAGATAACATCCAGATTCTAAATCATTGACTTCTTTCATAGCTGTCCTCTTCTCTCCACCCTGCTTGTCACTCCCTTATGTTTGAGTCTCTTCATCTCTGGTCTGGGTTACTGAGCTCCTAACTTGACTCTCCACCTCCAGATTTGTTACTATCCCTTCTTCCCTGTGACTGCTAAAGTCATTACTTAAAAATGTGATCATACCATATCTTTGCCTAAAACCTAAAAGTTAATGTTCAGACTTAGCATTACATAGTTTTCCACTGTGTGGTGCCCGCTTCTGTCTTTGCTTTTAACTATCATACCATACCACACATCTTTGCTCTTACCTTTCTCAGGTTCATGTGCACATACACACAACACATAGCAGACCTTCACGTAAGTCACAAATTATTAATGTTTCATGAATTAAGCAAGGGTTTTCTCTTTGTGAAGTCTTTATGTTTCAGTTCTTCATCAGTCTGTTTGAATCAACCATACCTCTGTGAATCTGCTATTCCCTATACCCTTCCTTTATTACATCACAGTTTGCTCCAGGGCAGCAACCAGGTCCTGCTACATTTGAATAATTACAACTAACATTCATATTCATTCCCACTTAGCCCTTTATTAGCCTGCTTATTATCCTTTCTTTATAGATAGTAACCACATTTTTTAAACCTAAATATAAAATCTAACAGATAGCTAAGTACTTAATAAGAATAATGACACAAAACATACAAAGTAGAAATTATCTCTGTATTGTTAAGAATGGTCACCATACCCCTAACTAGTAGATGGAACTAACACTTGACTAGAGCTTTCTCTATGCTATTAAAGTGTTGCAAAATTCATTTTCTTAAAGCACATTAAAAATGAGTGGAAAACTTATTTTCCAAAGTTAAAAAATAATTTAAGTCATATTGAAGCCTATAAATATGTGTTTGTTTAATTTTAGGAAGATTTGCAATCAACTAAGGAAGAGAGATTTCCAGCAATCCACAAACCCATTGCTGTTGGTTCTCAGCCAATGCTCACTGTTGGAACAACCCACATATCCAAACTGACAGATGACCAACTCATAAAAGAGTTCCTTAGTGGTTCCTATTGCTTTCACGGGGTGAGAAAGAAACCTTCAGTTTAAGTATTTATCTTCCAGCTTTCACTTTGTATGTTATTTATCAAGAGACATTAGCAGCACTGAAAAGACTTTTTGTCTATACAGAAATGGCAGGATTCTGGAAGCTTTCCATCAGACATTTCTCTACATCTCACTTAAGGCATAGTCTTTATAATTTCTCTTTACTCACAGGCTAAAACTTGACATTTACTTGTATAGCCTGTATTTTGGTTATAGCCTACATTAATTAGCTCATTTAAAACTTGAGCTAATATCTGCAAAGGTGGAATTTTGCCTCTGACTCAGAGCTTCAGTTGAAAATATGGCTATAAGTAGAATTTTCATTTTACTTTATTTTACCAAGAAGTTAGTCTCTGTGTGTCCATTTTTTAAGTTTATTAATAATTTTTAATTGTGATTTTCAACTATATTATTGCTAGTACAATTTTTTAAATTACATATATGTCCATTACTATCATGTGGCAATATTGAGACAAACCCTAGTACCCCTTTCTCTGTACTGAAACTTGATCTGTTTCCTTTCCTGTAGGGTGTTGGTTGGTGGAAATATGAATTCTGCTATGGCAAACACGTACATCAATACCATGAGGTATGGCACAGCATTTATATCATTCTATCACTAAATGGTTTAAAGTTTCAAAAATCTTTTTGTGGAAAAATAGAGGAGTGGGGTTGGTGTTACTTTTAAATATGATTTTAATATGGAAATATTCAACAAAGCATCTCTAAATTCTGGGAAATGGAAAGCTTGTTGTTAGTTAATACTACATCAGTCATCTTAAAGTAACTTTGTTTATTAACTACTCGGGTCCTTGCATTACTATCAGTCTGGAAGAATAATACAGTACTATGACTAACCCCTTCAGCTTTGGCTAAGAAATTAGTTGTTTTATAACTCATATTTAGGAACATGAATGGTAAGATAGAATGTTGTCACTAGTGTCAGTAAAATAGGATAAATACAGCAAGTTTCTCAGCTAAAAGAAAGTACCATATGATCCAAGTTTAGGTTTTAAGATTAAATGCTCTTTGAATGATGCTAAAGCTGAAACTCGAGTACTTTGGCCACCTCATGTGAAGAGTTGACTCGTTGGAAAAGACTCTGATGCTGGGAGGTATTGGGGGCAGGAGGAGAAGAGGACGACAGAGGATGAGATGGCTGGATGGCATCACTGACTCAATGAACCTGAGTCTGAGTGAACTCCGGGAGTTGGTGATGGACAGGGAGGCCTGGCGTGCTGCAATTCATGGGGTTGCAAAGAGTCGGACACAACTGAGCGACTGAACTGAACTGAGCTGATGCTTTCATTTATACTGTCATAAGTCAGCATTCTCTCACACTTGAATCTCACACTTTAAAGCTGCTTAAATTCTAAAGTTCAAATCCAAATAGTTTTATTTGTACTTTGTTTAGTAAACTACTAGACCCTGAAGACAAACATTAATATTAATAAATATTGATTTCGTTGTTTTAAAAGGCTCTTTATTCCCCAAACTAAATAATAACTGGTAATTAGAAAATACCGTATTTGCCTTCCTGAGATGTTTTGAGCTGATCTTAAATTTCATGATGGATCATATCAGGAAAGATCAACTCACTTTCCACATTTAAATCATTCTAAAAAAATGTATGTGGCATCTGTAAACTAGGACTTTTTTTTTTTCTTCCATTAAACCTGATCTGTCCCATTTCATCATGTTTTCCTCTTGCTGCTTTGTAGATGTTTTACGTATTTTTTAATAACATTTATTAATACAAAAAAGAGAAAGTGCCATCTAAGTACAGTCCAAATAATACCCACTGGGTTTTTATTTGTTGTTTTTTTTTTTTTTTGATTAAAGGAATATGTGCCAGAAATATAGAATAGAATGAAAAGTAAAATTCTCCTCCACTATTGTCCCATTTTCAAAAGTAACAGCTATTAACATTTTCTTAGTTAACAACAAAAAGGGAAAAAAATAATGCATATACATAAGTTTTGATATAACCTTTTTATTTATACAGACAGGATATACTGAATGCATTTGTTCTTTTCGCCTAGTATCTTAGAGATCTTTCCATGTCAGCAACAACTGATTTCATTTTTTTTCCAGCAGGTACAGAGAATTATGCCTATACACACAGTGTATTAATTAGATCTCTACTGATGATCTTTGAGTTGTTTCCAGTTTCTGCTGTGATAGCATCTTAGTGAACATTTTTAAATAGTTGCATTTGTAAACTTTTGCAAGTACGTTCATAGTACACACATCTAGAAATGTACTTGGTGGGTCAAAATATATGCATACTGAACAGTTGCCTCCAAAGGTTGGATCGTTAACATTTCCATTAATAATGACTGTTTTCCTATACACTTGCCAACACTAGATTTTATCAAACTTACTTTAGCTAAGGTATTATAACCTAGAACTTTTCGAGGAACTCTGGTAGGAACTTTGGGGTATACAAAAATAATAGTAGCTAACAAACATAGTACTCACTGTATACCAGGCACTATTCTAAGTACTTTACACATAACATATTAACTCATGTAATGCTCATGAGTATTGTTATTCTAAGATGAGGAAACTGAAGCAAAGATTTAGTAACTTGCCTAAAATCACATAGGTAGTAAATGGTGAAACCAGAATTCAAACCCAGACAATCTCTATAGCCAACCTCTTATTAAACCGTTTACTATGCCAGTCTAATACCTGTCTATCTAGGAATTTCTGGTGTGGTTGCTAAAAGAATGTTTAATGGCTCTGTCTCTTCCACTAGGCAGTAAGCTCCACTATACAGTGGCTATGCCTTTTTGTCTCTGTAAGGGTTTTTAATTCTACTCATCAGATGTATATTAGTACTCAACATGATCCCTGGCATAAAATACAAAGAAAAAAAGGAAGACAGGAAGGAAAGAAAAATGAGAGAAGGAAGAAGTCCATGTAAAGGGCAGTATAGGGTGCAGCATGTCAAATGAATAATATGGAAACTTATATATAACGAGTAAGAGATAAAAGGCCAGAGATTTAAGTAGGAATCACAGTAGTATGTAGTTATAGTATCTAGGTAAGAGAGAGTAAGGGGTGAGATGCTAGTTGAGGGGTGAGATGCTGGCAATAGACCAACAGAAGAGTGAAGCCAAGACCATCTCCAGGAAAGTGACAGGACTGATGAATGTAGAGTGAAGGGCAACAGAGTCAAAAATAACTACGTCTGGACCTAACCTGACTAGAAAGTGCCAGTTTCATAATTCAGAGAACAAGAAATAAACAATAATGAGCTCAAATTTCTCCTCATCAAGTTTGACTAACATTATTCCATCTAAACATAGATATCCAGTGTGCAGTTGAAGATAAGTTCTGTAGATTATAGCCCATCAGCATAAATGTCACCTTGATGTCAAACATTCATTGTCACAAATATTTTTTCATATATTAGGACAAGGATAGTGGGAAAACCTCTGTGGTTGTGGGAACCTGGAACCAAGAAGAACACATTGAATGGGCTAAGAAGAATACCGCCAGAGCCTATCGCCTTCAAGATGACGGAACCCAGACAGTCAGGTAAATGCTGACTTTATTTGTCTCTGGATCCTAGAATATTTAAGACTCAGAATATTGGAAAACGTTAATTTAAAATAAAATCTTTTTGTTATTTTTNTGGGCTAAGAAGAATACCGCCAGAGCCTATCGCCTTCAAGATGACGGAACCCAGACAGTCAGGTAAATGCTGACTTTATTTGTCTCTGGATCCTAGAATATTTAAGACTCAGAATATTGGAAAACGTTAATTTAAAATAAAATCTTTTTGTTATTTTTTTTTCCTGGGACATTTTTTAGGTTATTTTTTTTTTTTTTAAGAGGAAACAACACAGTGTAATAGTTAAAGAGGAGTTTCTGAAGTCAGATACCTTGGATTCAGACACTGGTGATTCACCTGCTACCCTGGGCAAATTACATAGTCTTTGCAAGCCTCACTTTTCATGTCTAGTAGTATTTGCCTCAGAGAATTGTTACAACATTTAAAGGAGGTAATTGTTGTAAAGTGTAGTGCCTGGCAATTGCATGCAGTGAACTTTGACTACTTCCTTTGACAGTGTTGGTATTAGTAACACTGCTGCAATTCCAGGCATTAGGTCTAACCCTATTATAAAGCATTTTACCCCTTCATGTATAATCTTTACCTCTTTAAGTTACTTAATTCTCTTTAAATACACTCTAGCATTCTCCTTTGTTATTTAACCGTTGTGCAGTAATGGCTGAAAATAGTTAAATAATGTTTTTTTGAAAAACTACCTCAACATTTATTTGGGCTATTAGGTATATCTTGTTATAGCAGAAGGAAATTAATCTCTTTCTTACCCAAGAGTAACTAAGCTTTAGCTTTCTTATAGTCCATTACCCAGTGATATTAAAACATTCATTCTTTTTCCTTCTCAGGTGTTAACTTTGTCCTTCCTAGCACAGATGGTATTGAGAGATCTGTTTTTAGAATGTACTGACTTCTTGGACTGACCAAAATCAAAGTTGGCAAAGTTAAGAGATAGGCATTTAGGTATTAATATATTAAACAGACAAATTTTTTAAATGTTTATATTTTTCAAGTGAAAGTAGCTCATGGTATCATGTGCAACAAGTATTGAAGCACACAAGTATGAGGCTAACAATATTAAACTTTTGTTTGGTTCCTGCTCTTTGGAATTTATAGCTTAGCATAGGCTTTACCTTCTTACTCCTGCATTACATTATTTTAAGGAGTGCAGCTAAATGGAGGGTAGGAAGAAGGGAAAACTGACAAAGCAAACAGTATTCAGGGTAGGGGAAAAGCAGAGCTGGGGAAGTGCTTAACTTTAAAAGAAAACTTTTTAAAAAGCAGTTTAACCTTAATTATTTGTATATAAGTAAATAATATGCAAGTTATTAATAAGATCATTCTTATTAATTAAACCACTAAGAAGTATCTCAATTTGATATTCTATAGAACCTGAAAGACTTTCTCTGTGACATAACCTTAAAATATGTATTTTTAAGGAATATAGTTGGATTTTTTTACTTAATGCAAAATTGAGCCCTCTAACCATCTTCTCGCCCTACCCATTAAAGTTACTCTGAATGCATGAAGTTCTAGTTTAATAAAACTTGTTTGTTTTTCTGACTCAGGATGGTGTCACATTTTTATGGAAATGGAGATATTTGTGATATTACTGACAAACCAAGACAGGTGACTGTAAAACTAAAGTAAGTTAGACCATCAAATCATGCTTTATGTCTTTCTCTTTAATATGCTTCCTATGGGCAAAAGTTTATATAAGATATAATTATAGATAATTATGTTTATTAATAATACAAATTTTTCACAAAATAGTTTTATTATAAGATAGTAAAATCGTAATTGTTATTATTTTAATAGTTATCAAATTAGCCTATTTCAATTATTAATTGTACAGAACCACTTACAAGATATTTTTATCCTTGAATAGAAAAAAAATAATTTTGTGTAGTTTGGGTAATAGCTTAAAGTACTCTCTGTTTTAGGTGTAAAGAATCAGATTCTCCTCATGCTGTCACTGTATACATGCTAGAGCCTCACTCTTGTCAGTATATCCTTGGGGTAAGTGGAAAACTAATACTCAGGAATTCAGTTTGGGGCCACATTTTAATGTTTAGCATTAAGTCTAGAAAGAACGTTCAGTAGTCTCCAGAATTAAATATAGCCCTCATATCACCTTTGTACAAATTGAAATCTTTTTTATTGAGGTATAATTTATAAAATTTTTTAAAATGCCAAGTTCCTAAGTGTTGAGTCTTGAGTTTTGGAAAAATTTTGTCCGTCATCTAATTCTGGGACTCTGATTAAAACATGCTAATTTGAAGTTGTCCCCTAATCTTCTTTTATCTTATTCTTACCTTTTTCTTGTCTCAATTTGGGTCACATCTTTTCTATTGAATTATCATCAAGTTCATTGATTCTATCCTCTGCTGTGTCCTATCCACCTCTGAATGAATTTATCTCTGCTATATTTTTCATTTCTAACATTCCTCTTCAGTTTTTTTTTTAATGGTTTTATTTTCTCTATTAAAATCCCCTATCTATTCACACATGTTGTCTATGTTTTCCATTTATTTCCTCTAATTTCCTCCATTATATTTATTATCATTATCTTAAATCTGATAATTTTAACACCTGGCCCATCTTTGGCCGTTTTTCTTTACCCTTTTCTTAAATGGTGCAACGGATTATTTTGCCGTATTCTTTTACATTTTGTTATNTGTTTTCCATTTATTTCCTCTAATTTCCTCCATTATATTTATTATCATTATCTTAAATCTGATAATTTTAACACCTGGCCCATCTTTGGCCATTTTTCTTTACCCTTTTCTTAAATGGTGCAATGGATTATTTTGCCGTATTCTTTTACATTTTGTTATATAAGACTTAGCTATGTATTTCTCTCTTATTCTTGCCCTTGACTCCTTTTCTTTCTTATATCTTTTACTTAAAGATAAAAATAACTACTTACCTATCTAGCATTTTATATGGATGACTAAAAATTGTTTTCTAAAAAATTCACTTTGTAGAAATAACATTGGATGACTTATCCAAAAGAAGGACTCATATAATTTGCCAAATTTATATGTGTTCATTCAGCAGACTACTGAATAAAGTATTCAGCTTAGCAACTTTAAAATGGTTTTATTATCGTTGTTCTTTAGGTTGAATCTCCAGTGATTTGTAAAATCTTAGATACAGCAGATGAAAATGGACTTCTTTCTCTCCCCAACTAAAGGATAACAAAGTTCAGGGGGAAAAAAACCATTGGAAGTCACAATGATTGTCTGACTATTGTCCTGTTACAGAGCTCTCAGTCACTGGACCTCATATAAAGGATTGTATAAAAGGACTCTCAACCACTTTGTGAATATATATGTGTATATAAGAAGTTATTGATAAACTTCTAAGGCAGACATTTGTCTCACCTTTTTCATTTTTGTTGTGTCTTAGGAACTGATTGTGTGTCTTTCTTTGCTTGGATGATGTGATTCCAAAATAAATCTTGTCCAAGCAATTTAGAGTTCATCCTAATGAAATGTCATATAATTGTTGTACCTATTGAAAGTTTTTAAATAATAGATTTATTATGTAAATTTATATATAGCTAGTAGATAATGAAGAAAGAAATTGATAGATTGTTTAAATGAGAGACTGTTAAATATGTAAATTCTAGTGCCTGAAATCTTCAGCAAATTTTTATTTAGCAACTGCTCTCTGCCAGGTATTAAACCAGAAACTGGGCACACTGTGAAGCCTCATGTGTAAATTTTCTTTTCCTCCATTAACTTCAAGAGACTCTTATTGCAATAGGTTGCTTCTCTTTCAGAACTTTTATCTGTTTCTATCTATATCATATCTCCTTGACATGAGTGTGTTTTCCCCCATAATATGTACCTGGTATAGACAGTAAATCATTCTTATCTTTTGATTTAGAATGATTAATCTTAACAAAGCACACTGTACTGGCTGTCCTTTGTACTTGCCTACTATATACTACAGATTTTAGTTCTGGACAACTTTACATCACAGTATCTATTTTAAAGTGAATAAACTGTCCACAAGCAGTGTTGTCATGTAGTCAATGGCAGGTTATTCAGTTTCTTTATTTTCTCCATTACTCTGCTTCACACATCATCCTGTTGTATTTTGGGCATACATATCTAAATAAGGACAGGAAGGCAGCCATAAAATTTTTTACTTTTCTTCCTTTTCAGCAGTCTGGTCAAAGATATTTTACTTTGAGAAAAAGTGAATAGAGTTGACTATTGGAAAGCTTTCTGTACGTTTTAGTAGTAGGAAGCAGCACACACCGTAATAGCATGTACTTTGAATCCACACTCAGGCCCAGACACTGTCTTTGACTTACTAACTATGTGATCCTGGACAGAGCGGTTAACCATTTCCAGCCTCGCTTCCTCTTTTGTAGAGAGACTGCTTATTACTTCATAAGGTGGTTGTATCAGTGTATTAATTTTCTCTATTTTTAAAAAGCCTAGCCCCAGTACTCAACACAAGGTTCCCAATAAGTATTAGTTTATTTTCCTAATACTTCCCTTGTTTCCTACTGACATAGTAAGATCAGAGACCAAAGCCATTAAAATGTATTCTTTAATAAATTATAAAGTTATATTAATTATATCAAGACAAACAGATTTACCTTCTCATTTATATTTTAGGTATAAGAAGAGAGTTAGAATTGTGAAAGGTTACTGTCAAAAAAACACTTTGAGGATGTTTAAGCCAAACTATTTTGTAGGAGCATGGGGGAAAAAAATTCTGAAAAACTGTATTGGAAATTTTTATTACAGAAGATTCTTAAAAATAGAAGTCATAATAAAAATTGTCAGTCTTCTGTTTTGGCTAACAGCTGAAACTTTTTGAGAGGTGCACTAGACCAGGTATCTTCATAAGTCTTCTATTATAAATCTCAGGTCCCCTATCAGTAGTCTGTGAAATCTTTTGATCTCTAAATTGTTTGTTGCTACCTCAATTGTACAGCCATTCTTCCATGTAAGTGGGCTGAATTCCTAATAGGAAGGAAAAGAGGCTCACCTACAATATGCCTAATGGACCAAGTCTTTGTCAAAGTGGAATATCTATTAACTGAAGTGAAAGTTGCTTAGTCATGTCCGACTCTTTGCGACCCCATGGACTACATACAGTCCACGAAATTCTCCAGACCAGAACCCTGGACTGGGTAGCCGTTCGCTCGCTTCTCTGTGGGATCTTCCCAACTCAGGGGTTGAACCCAGGTCTCCCACATTGCAGGCATTCTTTACCAGGTGAGCCACAGGGAAACCCAATCTCTATTAAGGTGGGTGCTAAATCAGATTCTTTATACCAGAGCCTAATTATATGCATTTTGAATGTTTCTGAGTGGTTCTCTTTATTTTCAATAAATTCTCCTATGCTTGAGGATTACTGACTTAGGCACTTAGAATAATTTCACACATCCTAGCCTTCCTGAATAAGGTATCTGGAAAATAGCACCTCATCTTTACGGGAAGGTTGAATAATAATAATACCCAAGTAAGATGGTAGGTGTTGTGAGAGGGCAGACACACTGAAACCATACTCAGAAAACTAGTCAATCTAATCACACAGACCACAGCCTTGTCTAACTCAGTGAAACTAAGGCATGCTGTGTGGGGCCACCCATGATCAGTGGGTCACATTGGAGAAGTCTGACAGAATGTGGTCCACTGGAGAAGGGAATGGCAAGCCACTTCAGTATTCTTGCCTTGAGAACCCCATGAACAGTATGAAAATGCAAAAAGATAGGATACTGAAAGAGGAACTCCCCAGGTCAGTAGGTACACAATATGCTACTGGAGATCAGTGGAGAAATAACTCCAGAAAGAATGAAGGGACGGTGCCAAAGCAAAAACAATACCCAGCTGTGGATGTGACTGGTGATAGAAGCAAGGTCCGATGCTGTAAAGAGCAATATTACATAGGAACCTGGAATGTCAGGTCCATGAATCAAGGCAAATTGGAAGTGGTCAAACGAGATGGCAAGAGTGAACATTGACATTCTAGGAAACAGTGAACCAAAATGGACTAGAATGGGTGAATTTAACTCAGATGACCATTATATCTACTACTGCAGGCAGGAATCACTCAGAAGAAATGGAGTAGCCATCATGGTCAACAAAAGAGTCGGAAATGCAGTACTTGGATGCCATCTCAAAAACGACAGAATGATCTCTGTTCGTTTCCAAGGCAAACCATTCAATATCACAGTTATCCAAGTCTGCCCCAACCAGTAACACTGAAGAAGCTGAAGTTAAACGGTTCTATGAAGACCTACAAGACCTTTTAGAACTAACACCAAAAAAGATGTCCTTTTCATTATAGGGGACTGGAATGCAAAAGTAGGAAGTCAAGAAACCCCTGGAGTAACAGGCAAATTTGGCCTTGGAATACGGAATGAGGCAGGGCAAAGGATAATAGAGTTCTGCCAAGAGAACACACTGGTCATAGCAAACACCCTCTTCCAACAACACAAGAGAAGACTCTACACATGGACATCAGCAGATGGTCAACACCAAAATCTGATTGATTATATTCTTTGCAGCCAAAGATGGAGAAGCTCTATANATTTTGGCCACCTGATGTAAAGAGCTGACTCATTGGAAAAGACTCTGATGCTGGGAGGGATTGGGGGCAGGAGGAGAAGGAGATGAGAGAATGAGATGGCAGGATGGCATCACTGCCTCAATGGACATGAATTTGGTTAAACTCCAGGATTGGTGATGGACAGGGAGGCCTGGCTTGCTGCAGTTCATGGGGCTGCAGAGTTGGACACGATTGAGTGATTGAACTGAACTGAACCTGTTTATCTTCCTGAGCATAATGTAATTGTCTGGAGAACAGAAACTTCACCAGTGTATCTCAAGTTCCTGGCACAGAGTATTCATTAAATATCTACTGAATTATGAATACTGTTATTACTTTACTATTTGGGTGTTCTCTTTATCAATAATAATTCTCTTCTTTGATGTGGGTTTGTTTTCAGTTCTTCTCTACTAATATTGTAATGCCCTTCTTTTTGTTCAAAGCATGATCTACTTTTCCTGTCTTTTAATTTTTACATCAGTTTCTCTTACATTTATCTATTCCAAGCAACAAATTTCACACATCTTGTTTTCTTATGACTGTGCCATGCGACTTGTCAGAATTCTAGTTCTCCGAACTGAGATTGAACCCAGGCCCTTGGCAATGCAAGTGCAGAGTCCCACCCACTGGACTGCCAGGGAAAGAGTCGTGTCCAACTCTGAGACCCCATGGACTGTAGCCTACCAGGCTCATCCCTCCATGGGATTTTCCAGGCAAGACTACTGGAGTGGGTTGCCATTTCCATCTCCAGGAGACCTTCCCAACCCAGGGTTTGAACCCAGTTCTCCCACATTGTAGGCAGACTATTTACCATCTGAGCCACAGGGCTGCCAGGGAACTCCCTGCATATCATTTATAATTCACGGACTTTTGTCTTTTATAAACNAGGAGACCTTCCCAACCCAGGGTTTGAACCCAGTTCTCCCACATTGTAGGCAGACTATTTACCATCTGAGCCACAGGGCTGCCAGGGAACTCCCTGCATATCATTTATAATTCACGGACTTTTGTCTTTT
Organism: Neotragus pygmaeus; assembly: GCA_006410875.1. Taxonomy (NCBI): domain Eukaryota; kingdom Metazoa; phylum Chordata; class Mammalia; order Artiodactyla; family Bovidae; genus Neotragus; species Neotragus pygmaeus. The sequence continues at coordinate 1,171,511 of SJYV01050219.1, forward strand.
ATAAACAACATAATGCATTTACATTTTTTGGCCGTCTTATTCTGTAATCCTGCTTTATGTTCCTTATGTTTTGTTTTCTTACTATTTCCTTCCCTCCACTATTTTATAAAAGTTATTTATTTTCTCAGAGGAAGGGATAAGAAGTAGGGAATGTGGGAGAAGTTACAAAATACCAACTACAACTTCCTGATCCAAAGCTAGTAAGGCCTGGGACTTCTCTGGTGATCCAGTGGTTAAGAATCTATCTTCCAATCTAGGAAATGCTCGATCCCTGGTCAGGGAACTAAGATCCCACATGCTGTGTGGCAACTAAGCCTGCACATCACAACTAGAGAGAAGCCCATGCACTGCAATGAAGAGGCCACACTCTGCATTTAAGACCCAACATGGCCAAAAATAAAGAAAGAAAGAAGCAAGGCAGGCCTGTATTAGCTCCCATGTCTTCTTCCTTATGATGCACTTCCACCAAATTCCTGTTCTTAACCCCATTTTTCCTGCTGCTTTCTATATGTGTTTGTTGGTTTGGGAGCTGGACCCTACAGGCCTATGTTTGCCCAGCTTCAAGGCTGAAGAGTCAGCAGCAGAGACTCAGTGTGTGACAGGCCGGGACCTGGGACCTTTGCTGCAATGTTTGCACCTGGACAAACGTCTCCTCGAACAACATAATACAAAGAAACTGTAAGGGACTAAACGTAACTGCGTGCATGCACCGTTCAGGCAAATTCTGGATGAAAATACAAAAGGACCAAAAAAAACACAAACAAACCCAACTGCTGCTTCTGGAGAGATGGGAGTAAAAACAGGGTTTCAGTCCCCTGGACAGAGGAGCCTGGTGGGCTACAATCTGTGGGGTCACAGAGTCGGACATGACTTAGCCAAAAAAGAAAACAAAACAACCAGGGTGTGTCGGGAGAAAAAGCAAGGTACTGTGCGTGACCCTGGACTCAATGCCAATAAAGAGGTGAGCAAAACACCAAACCACCCCTATGGCCTGACCTCTGGACTACCCCTCCCCTCAGCCCCTATAGGAAACCAGCTCTCCTCACCTCTGGGAGTGAGCAAGGGAACCGTTACTTATTTTCTCTCCCCACTACTGTGACAGGCCTCTTATCAATTTGTGTTGACTATAGGGAAGGCCAAGAACCCTGGTCAGTATCAAATGGTTGAATGGCTCATGGGGACTGAAGCAAGGTCCTGGAGTGACACCCCACCATGGGCAGCTGGGGGGCAGGCAGGACAAGACGGCAGTCTACGCCAGAGTGCAGGGAGATGACCAGTGATGGGGGAACTGACATCAGGTGGGCTCGTTAGTCACCAGGGAAACTAGTGGAAAGGCACACCACTCGCCGCCTCGTTCACAGAAGCAATCACCAGCCGGGGCCTGGAGCGAGCCTGTGGGAAGCCTAGCCATGTCCGCAGGGTGCTGCTGGGGTAGGCACAGGATGTACAAACAGCAAGAGAGCAGCCCTCCTGAGTGGCCTGACCATTCAGTGGTAAACTTTACAATCTCATCCTTATGTTACAGAATATAAAGCTGAGATTTCTGACTGAACTAGAAAAGTTCATCGCAAGAATGAGAGTAGTTGATCGGACTTTGCATCTTTCCTGTGGAGGAGAGAAGCATGTTTTTTTTTAATGAGAGCAGTTGTGAGTGGCACTGTTCTTGCTGATGTTCTCTGGACATACAGCTAAAGGAGTGGCCATAAATGTTGAGCACCAAAAAGGTGGACCCTTGAGGATGGAGTGGATTGGAACTCATGGTCTTTCCTGAACCTCCTTTCAGTTTACCTTTTTAGTGTAACTACACTTTCCAGGTTCATGGAACCTCGGGTTTTAAAGGCAAGTTGGGTCCTGCCAACTAAAGGTCCGGTGCCAATTTTTTTCTGCAGCACTGTTTTGATGTTCAGCATTTGCTTTGGAGGTGTCAACAGGATTCGTTGTAAAGGTAGTGGCAGTGTGGCAGCCAGTGTCCTTGAAGTCCAAGGTCCAAGGAAATCTACTGACTCCTTCCCTTCCTGGCTATAGCAGAAGGAGCAGCTCTGCTGGCTATTGGTAGCATTTATTTGAAATTTTCCTGAAGAACCACTGTCAAAGAGCCTTGACCGTCTAATGACTGAGAAGACATCTGACTTCCTATATTCAGTCCTTTTCTGTTTAAACTAATGTTTCCTGATTCTTAAAATCAAACCCTGATTGATAAACTGAAATATCCAGAATTCCATATCTTTTACCAGATTCATGTCATTTCAGAGAAGTGTTTTGAAATATTTAGTCAGAACTTTTCCCACTGGGTGATAAACCTAGTTTAGTAAATAATTAACCTTTGGAGCTAATTATTCCCAGTTATTCTAAGTGCATGCTACAAAATGTGGTCACACAAGCTATTTCATCTTTTAAGGAAAAGAACTTTCTCCGAGTTTCAGCACAGCTATTCTCTGATGGTTTTTAATGATTGGACAGGAACATAAAAGTATTGCAGTCTGATTTTCAGAAATGTCAGGATTTTCATTATTTTTATTTTCCAAACATCAGTTTAAAAGAACATTAAAAGCATCAGTAATACAAATCTGGCTTAATGGTTAACATCAGAACAATTATAAAATGTTTGAATCACATACTCTGCATCACAGTAAAGCATCAAGAGAACTAATTAATATGCCCTGCTTAATTAGTCATATAAGTGAATTCTCATTACTTTTATAAAAATTTTCTTTTAGCCCTTATGGAGAAGTTATATATGCCTATTTATATCTTTATCTCCAGGTAGATATAGATATGGCTAGACATATATAACTTATGAAGAGACAAGTTACATATTCCTACCTCTATATCTATATCTACATATACCTACATATAGACATAGATACAGAGATATAAAGAATCTAGCCCACTATGTACTTCATGCAAGTTAAATCCATAATTTCTTGATGAGCATAAAGAGACTGAAACCTCATATGCACATGCTTAATTTTCATTATGCTATGATTTTTACCTGCCAAACATGGGTCAAAATTGTCTCAAACTCAAAAATCACAAAGGAAACCTGTAATTTTTAGTTTTACAAGTACAATAGAAATTTTTAAAAAATATTTTTTATTGAGTCACATTTGAAATGCCTAGCCAAAAAGAGATTCATACCTTAAAAAGTATGAGATAGCTTCTTGATTAACGTTATTACTTAAAAGCTGTTTGGCTTACTGAAATAAATACCAGATTCTGAATTTAGATAAATGTTTAATTCCTAATTTGCCACCATTCTTTGAATGATCTTGGGAGAGGATATTAGATTTCTTAATTCTTTGTTAAAAAGAGGTTATATACCAACCTGTTTCATGGTAATATTAGCAAATGAAAACAAAGTTGTATTAAAAATATAAAAGCACAATTGAAATAGGTTATAGTGACTTCCAAAAATAGCATTCAATTACCCAAAAAAAAGTGAGAGTGGATATTTTTTCTTCTGTTATAAATTTTAATAGTAAAAATTAAGGATAGGAGGGAGAGAGGGAAGGGGAGGAGTCCTAAAAAGTGAATTTAAAAACAAAATAAAATCCATATCTCATACTTAAACCTTGGAAATAGAAATGACTGGTTGATACTGGGAGGTCAGAATTATTAGACAAGACTGAGGAGAGTTCTAATTGAGTATTAACTATCTTCTCCATGCCTCTCATAATCTCTGATTTTAGGAACAGCATGGGAGAGGATGTCATAACCTGAACAACTTTCATCCAAAGGAACAAAGTGCCTTCCAATCTGTAGTAACGGTTCTTGAATATAACAATTTATAAAGACAGGTTTCGTATCTTGATGCTCATCTTTTCTAGAATCTATAGTTCCAAAATTGTACTGAGTTCAAAAATCAACTACATCATGAAAACATTTTTACATAAAAAAATAAGTTTACAGTTGTTATGCTAGGCATCACTGAGTATATAATAAAATTAATTTTAAGTGTAGAAATACTTAATCTATTTCCCCTTACTGCCCATTTCCAGTTTAAGATTCATGGGAGAGAAGTAACACAATTACTTTGAAAACAGATCATCTTAAGAATTTTTCTACCATGGTAATATATAAACAAAGATCAAAAAATTTTTTTCTAAATAGTTATTTAGATACTCTTTGTCAGGTTGTGAACAAACCATCCTCACACAGAAGGAAAGCATAAGTTGAAACACCTCCATTTCATCCTTACGCCTTCTTAGACAATAATTAAAGATTGTCTAACACAAACAACAGTCTAGCCCACTTCCCACATAACGTAACAGCACCCTGATGAGATGACCACAGTTAGCGCCTACTCTCCCAGGAAGAGCATCACTCTACTATAGATGCAGTCCTCTTCACTAAGTTTCTTGGGTAAGATCATTCTGAAATAAAATAATTCATTTTTAGCAAGAAAAAACAGATTTCTTTTCAAAAGAACTATACAGCTACTCAGCTGACACAAAAGAATAATATCTATAATTAGAAATGGTAATAATCATAGTACTCTATTCTTAGATGACTGTCTTATGAAAAGAAAGTAATTAATGCTTGTGCATTTTTGGTAAATATAGCTATAAATAGTACATTTCTGATTTAACAATGTATTATTTATTCCAATAGGCCTGCTACCCAAAAAAAAAAAATTGACCCCATTTGAACACTTCAAAGGATTAAAATTTATAATCCAGTTAATAAAAATAATACCTCAGTAAAGATGATACCTTCATAGTCTTTAAAAAATCCAGCTCATACTTCAAAGAATCATAATATTGGCTCAAATGATCATAATCAGTTCCTTCCCTACTTTAATACAGTAGCAAAACCATTCCCTGGCATCTATTTAAAAATTTAGTACAAAAGACTGGAGTCCAGGTCAGGTGTAAAATAATAAACTTTTTCATCAACTCTTAAAATATCAAGAAACTGCAAAGCAAACCAAGAGATGCTAATACTTCAGAAAAAAGATAGTTCTAAGTGTCAACTGTCTAGGTCTTTAAGTTTTGATGTACCTCTGGTCTCCCAAAATTAAAAAAAAAAATCAATTAGTATCAGAAACCAAAACAGTTTATATGAGATTCGCTGGCCTCCACGACTCTAAACAGAGGGGACTGGAATCTGCTTGGCTGATGTGCTGTCATATTCTTGCATTAAATCATTAGTGGTGTGATAATGCATGGCTATATATGAATTGGCAAACCCAAAGGAGTTTACTGGCTGCAAGTTATGTGGGATGCTCTCTTCCTGAGAAGGGCTGCTGTTGTAGATACTGTAGTACGGCTCAATCCGAGTGTTGATGGGGGTAGAGCTGCTCTGCCCATAGTGTTGATGTCCAGCAGACATCTTAGGACTGACCACACTTTCCTTTGAGTGACTTGGGCCACAGGCCTGGTCCACAAATTTCTTCTGGGGCTTTGGAGACAACATGTAGGCAGAATTCGTTTCATGATGGGAGGATTTGTTTCTGTTGACTTCAAGGTTCCCTTTTCCCATGGCACGAAGTCGGGTCTTCTGTCTGCAGCAGAAAAAACCCAGGCCGATGTACTGGAGGCACCACAGCACTTTCCTTCTCAGCCCTGCACTGTTCCGAGAATATATAAAAGGGTTTAATCCTGACTTGAGAAATATAAGCGTAAATCCCAACAGTTCAAACTGGTAAAGGATGAAGCTCCCATTGCTGGAGAGAACCACCTGCACCAAGGAAATCCCCAGCGGGAGACAGCACAGCAGGACCGAGAGCACGATGATCACACAGGTGACCACCGCCCTGGAGTCCTTAGCCGAGGAAAGATTGACAGCCGACACCAGCTGGAGCCGGCTGGCCGCAGGGCTTGGCAGCTGCTTGGGACTCTTGGTGTATCCGTGGGTCTGAACGTGCTGCAGTTTGTTGTAATTCTGGTTCCTGTACAGAGCCGGCACGGTACACTGGATGGGCTCGCCACCTCCCTTCACAGGGGCCCCCATGAAAGGCTGNCCAAAAAAAAAAAATTGACCCCATTTGAACACTTCAAAGGATTAAAATTTATAATCCAGTTAATAAAAATAATACCTCAGTAAAGATGATACCTTCATAGTCTTTAAAAAATCCAGCTCATACTTCAAAGAATCATAATATTGGCTCAAATGATCATAATCAGTTCCTTCCCTACTTTAATACAGTAGCAAAACCATTCCCTGGCATCTATTTAAAAATTTAGTACAAAAGACTGGAGTCCAGGTCAGGTGTAAAATAATAAACTTTTTCATCAACTCTTAAAATATCAAGAAACTGCAAAGCAAACCAAGAGATGCTAATACTTCAGAAAAAAGATAGTTCTAAGTGTCAACTGTCTAGGTCTTTAAGTTTTGATGTACCTCTGGTCTCCCAAAATTAAAAAAAAAAATCAATTAGTATCAGAAACCAAAACAGTTTATATGAGATTCGCTGGCCTCCACGACTCTAAACAGAGGGGACTGGAATCTGCTTGGCTGATGTGCTGTCATATTCTTGCATTAAATCATTAGTGGTGTGATAATGCATGGCTATATATGAATTGGCAAACCCAAAGGAGTTTACTGGCTGCAAGTTATGTGGGATGCTCTCTTCCTGAGAAGGGCTGCTGTTGTAGATACTGTAGTACGGCTCAATCCGAGTGTTGATGGGGGTAGAGCTGCTCTGCCCATAGTGTTGATGTCCAGCAGACATCTTAGGACTGACCACACTTTCCTTTGAGTGACTTGGGCCACAGGCCTGGTCCACAAATTTCTTCTGGGGCTTTGGAGACAACATGTAGGCAGAATTCGTTTCATGATGGGAGGATTTGTTTCTGTTGACTTCAAGGTTCCCTTTTCCCATGGCACGAAGTCGGGTCTTCTGTCTGCAGCAGAAAAAACCCAGGCCGATGTACTGGAGGCACCACAGCACTTTCCTTCTCAGCCCTGCACTGTTCCGAGAATATATAAAAGGGTTTAATCCTGACTTGAGAAATATAAGCGTAAATCCCAACAGTTCAAACTGGTAAAGGATGAAGCTCCCATTGCTGGACAGAACCACCTGCACCAAGGAAATCCCCAGCGGGAGACAGCACAGCAGGACCGAGAGCACGATGATCACACAGGTGACCACCGCCCTGGAGTCCTTAGCCGAGGAAAGATTGACAGCCGACACCAGCTGGAGCCGGCTGGCCGCAGGGCTTGGCAGCTGCTTGGGACTCTTGGTGTATCCGTGGGTCTGAACGTGCTGCAGTTTGTTGTAATTCTGGTTCCTGTACAGAGCCGGCACGGTACACTGGATGGGCTCGCCACCTCCCTTCACAGGGGCCCCCATGAAAGGCTGTGGTCTGGAAGCATCAACGGTGATCACAGCCGGGCACTTTCTGACTTGAGCGTTCTTCCGCAGTGTCTGAGCGATCATGACGTAGGACACGAAGACCACCGCCACACAAAAGGTGAAGTCGACCACGTAGAGAGACAGGATGGCTTTCCCTTCTCCGGCGATCAGACTGGACATGGGCAGGCAGAGGTGTGACTTGCTGGTTTTCAGGGTGGCCAAGGTGGCGAGGGTGAAACTGGTGGTCCAGAGGAGCAGAGTGAGGAGCAAGGTGCAAGGGAAGGAAGCCGTGCGGTTGGGCTGCTTCCCCAACACCATGCGGAGCCGGTGCAGGGCAATCACCGCCACTGTCTTGAGGGACATGATGATGAAGCCCGAGCTGGTGAGGTGGAAGGTGAAGCAGAAAGTGTCCGGTATTCCACTGGCTGAGCTGAAGAACAGCATGAAGGTGAACATGGGGGCCGTCACGCCACAAATGAAGAGGTCACAGAAGGACAGGTTCAGGATCATGAAATCAAAGTTGGTTCTGAATTTCCTGAAGGCTGGATCGAAGAAGGACAAGAAGACAATGAAGTTGCCGTAAGAGCCCAGGCAGAAGATGACTGTGAGCAGAAAGGTGCAGGTCACCAAGGTGGCCGTGTGGACCGGTTCCTGGAGACCCTCCCGGATACTGGTGCTGTTGCCTTCCTGGGCGTGAGGCATGTGGAGCAGGGTGGTGTTGGGCACATCCTGAAGGTGGCCTGTTGAGTTCATCTTCAGAGACGACTCTTCCTTCTGTGGGAAGGCAGTCAGGGCCTCAACTCACAGACGAGCGACGACTGACGAAAGGGGCCCAAGGCAGAAAAGCCTGTGCACGAAAATGCATCCCCAGAAACAGAAAGGAATGAATGGAGACAGCAGAGTGATCTCGTGATCTTTTACAAAAGCACTAGGCTTTTTCAGCTCTAACCCAGTGCCCAGAAAGCGTTTCTCCTCCCAAAGCCCCACACAGAAAAGACATAGGTACCTTGAAATACGTTCATCCAGCTAAGTTTAAGTTTAGGTTTTAGGACACAGGGATTTTCAAACTAGTTTAAGCATCAGCTGGAGAGTAGGTTAAAAAAAAGAAAATAAGATATTGAGGCCTCGTCCCCTTGAGATTGTGATTAAAGGGTGACTGTGCAGACGTTACCTTCAGAAATTGATACCAGACATTGGACACCAAGAATATAACCTCTCCACCAAAGAGATCACAGTCTAGTTGGAGCAGATCAATCTGTGTAATTACAGCCAAATGTGGCAAATCAGCTGACAGCAGTGCAGTGTGGGGAGAAGAGAAGGGGGGATTGATCCAGGCCAGGGAGGAGGCTGAGAGAGGCTAAGGGGGTCTTCATGAGGAGGGGCTAGGTGGGTGAAAGGTGAGGGGTATGGAGTGGGGGACAGACAGGCTGGGAGAAAGGAGCAGGTCTTCACAGCAAAAGGACTGAGGCAAGAAACAACATGTGCTTGACATGTAAGCAAGAGTGAAAGTCACTCAGTCATATCTGACTCTGTGCTTTACCCATGGACTGTAGCCCGCCAGGCTCCTCTGTTCATGGAACTCTCCAGGCAAGAATGCTGGAGTGGGTTGCCATGCCCTTCTCCAGGGGATCTTCCCAACCCAGGGATTGAACCCAGGTCTCCTGTACTGCATGCAGGCAGATTCTTTACCATCAGAGCCACCAGAAAAACCCATAAGAAAGAGGGTACTGCTGAAGCATACTGTGGCCTTTTACAAAACTTCCACACATCACTAACAAATCCTATTTCTTTCTCTAGGAAGAACCCTTTATTTTCCATTATTTATATTTTCTCCCTGCTTGTGATTTCTTGGCCAACTCCATATTCTCCTCTGGAAAAGAACTTTGTGTAGAACTATATAAATGGAAGTAATGAATAATGTCAGAATTATATTTGAGACTTACCAGTTTGCTCTGTAAACTCTATATGAATGTGAGTTATCATGATCCCAGCAGGCATATCCTCATGATGAAGCAGGATGCATACATTCCCCCAGTGCATGCATTCATGCATGTATTCATCCAGTTTATATCTGTGTGAGTACTCTCTGCCAGCTTTACACCAGGTACTCTGAGTGCATAGATGAGCACAACACAGCATCTACTGCTAAAGAATAATTTATTTTTCTTTTTGGTTTTTTAACTTTCTCTTCCCATCTTGCAATGAGATTTAAAATACCTTCACACAGTCTTTTGTTGTTCGAAATCGCAAAGCCCCATTGGCCTGGTGTCCACCCTACTCCCAGATGCTTCCAGTGGTACATCCAAAGCTCTTGGCAACCAAAAAGAATGTGCTTTAATCCAGCATTTTAAGAATAACCAGTGGTACTGGGGAGGTCCATGGGTGATGTTCAGAATATTTAACCACCTGCTCAAGCTGAGTCCCAGGACCTCCAGCAAAGCCAGGGGTAAATCCTTTAGTTGCTGAATCACGGGGTGTAGGTGAACATGCCTGATCGGTGAGGGATTACTGGGAGCTTCAAGCGGGAGTTAGGAACCACCCAGTACAGAAGTCTCCAGCATTCAGCAATAGGTACACCTGTGCCAGTATCAGACACATTTCAGTCCTGGGGAGATCCATAAAACTAACTGGTGTCCTTCATGAAGGAAGAAGATAACCTCTTTTATATTCTCAATGGTCAAAAAGTACAGATCATGAAAATATCATGTATTTCTCCACTGGGAAGTGGGACCAACTTTTCTGTACTTCCCTTGTAAGAGTTCTACGGGAGAGAAGAACTAGTCCTGATCTTTAGTTTCCTGATGATTAGAATCAAATCATAATAATAATGGACAGCTTATTGTTTTCACTTAAAGACTGTGTGCCCATTTCTGAACACTTTATAATACCTGTGTAGTGACAGAAAAAAAAACTTTTACTGTTAAGTTTTTGTTAATTGGAAGACTGGGGTTAACAAACGAAAAAGGAAGTAGAAGAGCAAATCCAATTTGTAGAAGCAGAAAGGTGATATTCCTGTTTATAGAAAATTCCCCTGACTCTGAAGAGAGAAGCAGGAATTTGGTTTGGAAACATTAGAAGGATGAAGTCTGGAATTAGGATGCTAAGAGAAATATCAAGTGAGTAATAATAAAGGACAGGGTGGGCTTCCCTGGTGGCTCAGTGGTAAAGACTCTGCCTGTCAATGCAGAAGACATAGGTTCAATCCCTGGTCCAAGAAAACCCCACATGCTTCGGAACAACTAAGCCTGTGTGCCCCAACTATTGAGCCTGTGCTCTAGAGCCTGGGAGCCACAACTACTGAGCCCATGACCTGCAACTACTGAAGCCCGTGCTCCACCAGAAAAGCCATCATAATGAGAAGCCCATGCACCAAACTAGACAGTAACCTCTGCTCTCTGCAACTAGAGAAAAGCCCCATGCAGCAACAAAGACCCAGCACAGCCAAAAATAAATAAATAAATGAAGATTATTAAAAAAAAAAAAAAGAAGTGGTCGATGGACGTTATGAAGAGTCCAGGCTGGGCAACATTTGGAAAGGGGAAAATAGAATGATGAAACATCAACATTAGCCAAAGATAACAGGCAGAAGGAAAAAAACATTTTGGGAGGAGTTGAGGGGCAACTTTTACTTTCTCTCCAATTATAATTTGTTTCAATAGATTGATAAAAGAATTCTGAGTCAGGAATTCTGGGGCAATATTGTCATTACGATGTTCCCTTTACTGAGTGCTTGTGATGTGCTCCACAATGCTCCCAGTGCTCCACTCTACTAACTCATCAAATCGTCACAACCCTGAGACAGACAGTAACTTACAGATGAGGAAACTGAGGCAGAGAGAGCACCTATCTTAAAGGGGCAGAGCATGGATTTGAACCTAAGCAGTTACTCTCTAAAGGCTGCACGCCACCAAGCTAAACAAAATAGCAAAGCAATCAAGGCAGGCAATCCCAGGTCAGAAGACAGTTACAGCAGCTATAATGTATTGGGTGGTTATTATATGCCAGAGACTTCTACTAGAAGCTTTACATAGGTTATCAACTTTATTTCATTCTCATTATAATCCTATGAAGTAGGTATTGCAATTCCTTCTCAACTCAAAGTTCCATGTACATATATCTATATATATATTTGCATGTACCTTTTTGGCGAGGTTGAAAAATTATTGTTTGGTATAAGGTAATTATAAATCACTCTGATTTGGGATAATTAGGGGAAAAAAGGAAGGAATCAGAGACAGGGAAGAGAAAAGAGCGAAAAAGAAGAAGACATATCAGAAGAAGGTTTTCGGCAGAGAAACTTTTGAAGTAATAAGGAAGTGAGGGGAAAGTAAACCTAGGTCTTAGTACTAACTTTTGAGACTTTAAGAAAAAGGAGGCTGAGAGAACAATTTGGGACAAAGGTATGCTGGCAGAATTATAAAACTCAGTTATTTGGGGTGGAGTGTAAATGAATGCATCTGCTACTTATTCCTAAATATTAAATAGAGGTTACCAACACTCTTTCCAATGCAAGCATACAAGCTATTCTTTATCTCTGGGAGCATAAATAGGGCCTGGAAGAAGATGCAATAAAAATAATAAAATCAGAAAAATTTTAAGTTGGAACACCAGTCTTAAGAAGCAGCCATATTAGACATAATAAGAAGAAATGATATCATATCATATGTATCTTATTACAACTAAGGAGGAGAGACCCTCAAGTAACTAGTAAGCGAGGAATAGTAAGTGAAAATATACATCAATGATTTCGCATTACGGTATGTGTGAAGAGCCTCTGATAATTTAGTGTGCTATCTTAATATTTTAGTACATATTCAAACATTTTACATGAGCTTCTACAAGTCAACTCATGATCTGACTTCTTCCAACTCTCTCCCCCACCCCCCACCAAATAATGCCTTCAATTCCTCCAGGCAGGCTTGTTCAGACTCTAACCCTCACAGGAGAACAGGTTTTGTACTACTGTTATTACTCCCACTGGATTTGTATTGAGATATCTGGAAAACAGTAGGGAAGTCAGATGACTTGTCCAAGGTCACTAAGATTCAAGCCAGACTTATCTGCGTTTCAGAGGCCATGCTCTTTCTCCCCACTAAACTACTTTTGAAGCCCGGAGCGGCTGATGGGGTCAGGTCGGGTCGGTTGATGAGGGAGATGGGAGGGTGTGGAGCATCCTCCTGAGGATGAGGCTGGACTAGGAGACTGCTGGGAGGGCATGGCGACCCCGATCGGGGACTCGAGATGGGTCTTGAGGGGACTTGAGGTGGTGAGGAGGGCCTAGGCCGGTCTAGGGAAGCATGTAAAGGATTCTGGAAAGGGTCGTTGAGGTGAGGAGGGTTCAGGTAGGGCATGGGCAGTGGGGGAGGGGTTCCACCGGCCCCGCGGGGCCCGGGGACGCGCAAGGCAGGAGCGAGATGGTTTCTCCGCAGGCCTCGCCAGGAGCGCAGGTGCGCCGCGGCCGGGCCCGAACCCACGCGGCTGCCGGCTCCCTCACCCGGCGGCCCTCCCGGTCCCCGCGGGGTCGTCCTCCTCCGGGGCCCGCGGCCTCTCACCTGCCTGGTGGCCGCAGCGCCGCCCCTCCTCCTCCATCTCGCAGCCCGGACCCCAGCTTCGCCCGCCGCCCCGGCGGATGCCGAGCTGGAGGCATCATGGCCATCGCCGCCGCCTCCGCGCATCCCGGGAGCCGCGGGGAGCCGGGGCGCGGAGGCGCAGTCACGGAGACGCCGAGGGCGCCGCCCCCTCCGCTGGACACTCGGGCTCCGTGCNATGAAGGTATGAAAATGTTCACTGTGGTGTGATCTGCAGCCTAGAAAGCTGAAAACCTTGATGTTCAACTATGATGGCATACTCGTTACAGTAACAGAATAGGTGGCCTTTGGCCACAAAAACAAATACAAAGACTACAGAAAGTTAATTCTTCCAGTAAGACAAAACACCTCACTAGTCTTTTCTGGCCACATTACTAATCGTTCACAGTAAGAAAAGTAGGTAAATTTTCCTCCCAAATTTTGAAACACAACTTGCAAAGTCTTTCTTTTTTAAAGGATGCATTTGGAAACTAAATGTGATTTATTGGCTCATACATTAAGAATGCAGGCTTTCTCTTCCCCATACTTCTACCTACCACTCGCCGCCCCCCCCCTTCCCGCCAAACCTACCTGCCTTAACTAAGTCTTCCAGGCCCAATCAGCAGTTTGGTCTGCCTTCACACACCTTTCCCCAAAGTCTTAACACTCAGTCCAGTTCAGTTGCTCAGTCGTGTCCGACTCTTTGCAACCCCATGAATTGCAGCACACCAGGCCTCCCTGTCCAACAGTGGCCTTCCCTTAAAATGGTTCCTACTGTTGTTCTCCATCCTTTTGAATGCAGAATATTTAGACAACATTTGCCATTCATCCCTTTTCTCCCGCACTTCCTTTTCATTCCTGAGGTCACTGACAGAATGTTTAGGAGGTAAGTAATTCACAATATAAGCAGTTAGGGTATCAAAATAAGCAACTGCTAAACCTGGTATTCGGAGAAGGCAATGGCACCCCACTCCAGTGCTCTTGCCTGGAAAATCCCATGGACGGAGGAGTCTGGTAGGCTGCAGTCCATGGGGTCGCTGGGAGTCGGACATGACTGTTGCGAATTCACTTTTACTTTTCACTTTCATGCATTGGAGAAGGAAATGGCAACCCACTCCATTGTTCTTGCCTGGAGAATCCAGGGACAGGGGAGCCTGGTGGGCTGCCGTCTATGGGGTCGCACAGAGTCGGACAGGATTAAAGTGACTTAGCAGTACCAATAGCAAACCTGGTATTAGAATCACTGGGGCCATTTTAAAAACTCATTAAAGTACCTTGATTTTAGGTCTCGAATGGACCTTTGGGGTCTTCACCAGTGGTTCTCAGTCATGGNGGATTAAAGTGACTTAGCAGTAGCAATAGCAAACCTGGTATTAGAATCACTGGGGCCATTTTAAAAACTCATTAAAGTACCTTGATTTTAGGTCTCGAATGGACCTTTGGGGTCTTCACCAGTGGTTCTCAGTCATGGCCACACAACTGAAGGATTGATGGAACTTTTAAATAACACTGATACCTGAGTCCCAACCAGAAAAACTCTGATTGAGGGCCACAGTGGGCACTTAGTATGTTGTATTTTTAAAAATTCCCCACTTTAGGAACCTCACCTAAATACAGCTTAGCTAGGACGAAACTGAAGTGGGTCAATATAACATAAAGCCTCACTGCTCAAACTATGTTTTCAGGACCAGGTATTAGTATCATGAGCTGGGAGTATGAACTGAAATTCACATTCCAGGCCCATCAATCTGAGAATCGATCACCCAGATAAGTGTCAAACTTTCCATGCTGACAAAAAACACTCGTATGCCTAGTGAACAGGGTAACCACTAGCCACAAGTGGCTAATGAACGTGTGAAATGTGGCTATTGAGACTGAGTAATTTTTAATTTAATTTAAATGTAAATAGTCATATGTGGCTACAAGCTATTGTAGCTGGGCAGGTCTGACCTAGATGATTCACTCTGGTCAGAGGGCATGAATTTATAGATCCAGATCTATGAATGCAAAAGGAATCCACAAGTCACTGGCTCCAGAACTGTCTTCTCCTTGTAATGAAGACCAAAAACCCGGTGTTAAAAACAATCCATTTATTGGGTTTTAAACTAGTTACACAATTGAAATAATCAGGTTGGCACTACTCTATACAGGGATTACGCCTGTGTATGCTGACACTTAAATACTGTACCAGGACCTCTGCTGTGCTTAGGCCTGTATTAAGTCATTCAGCAAGTAGATACTAAAAAATATACCATAGTGTTCCTTTAAGGAAGACTGTACAGGGTGTATTGCAAGATGACACTCACCACCTTGTGAAGTACTTCAACCTAGAAGATACCTTGCATTCTATAAACTGGTCACAGGCAAACACGTGGTGTTCGCATTTAGAGATACACACAAAAAAGTTACATAAAAATTCAGACATTCTAAGGATAAATGAACTCAAACCCACACCTCAGCTTTTGGAGCATGAAAAGATCAAGAAAATAATTTAAAAACACACAAAAAATGGCATTCAATTGGTACAAAAGCCAAAAGTCACTATAATAAAGAGCTACATGTGAATCTTTACAAGTTAATTACACAATGGTGTTTTGTAAGAGGTTGCATCTGTACAAAGTCTTGCCAATGCTGTCTCTACAGTTTATACAGTCTTTTACATCTATGTAACATTTATTAAACAAGTCAATTAAATATTAAGACTTATTAGTCTCTCAACGATTCTGCAGGCCAAAAAAAAGGGCAGGGGGAGGGAGAAAAAGATTACAGAATTTCCGCAAACATAGCAGTCTTCCATTAGTAAAGTATAACAGTTTTCAAAGAGGGTCAAACAATATTTGTAAAGAATACAGGTAAAAGTCATTCAGTCAGGGTTTTTACTGTTGTTGCTGTTTATTTTCAAATTCACACACTTGTATACATACATAACAATCAATCAAAAATTTATTCACCAAACCCCTGGTTTTTTAGCAACTGCTCTTCTATTCAGCACCAAAAACTCCAGTCTGTGGGAAACACGTGGACACAGACTTCACTTCTGTGTCTTGGTCGAGCAATCCATCAGGTCCTTGGCTGAGTTCGAGACTTGCCCTCTTTTCTTTCCCTCTTCATGGCTTTCCAGGCCCAAGGCTCTCAATGCTTCAGATTTATGGTCCACAGCCCTACCCCCATCTAAACTCAACAGCTATTTGGAAAGAATTCAAAATAATTTGAGATGAATGAAATGACAGGACCTGTGTTACAGGGCATTCTCCATTCCAAGTAAACGGTTTCATAATGAGTTCCTAGACTCTGTCTGGTCTTGTATGTCATGATCATACTGGGTAATTATTTCTAGTCTGAGACACTGTGGCTTTGTCAGATGTCTCAAAGAAAAAGTGATCAATATACTGGAAATACTTCCGGACAAGTCAGGAAATCAAATGGCAGCTGAGAACCTGTGGAACTCGGACTAATTAGACCAGACACAGAAACCATCAAAATGATGAGAACTCAACAGAGGCAGCATTTTTAAACCTGCAGCAAGCCACCACAGATGGTACCTGAGGATCTGGAATTTTTGATGAAAAGAGCTCGAAGTGAGGACTACTCATCTGTATCATGGAGGAAAAAGGAGGGGGGAGGAAAGTTTCAGTTAGACAACAGGACATCCAACTCAAAGAGGCAAATAAATGAAATCTTTTTTCATCCTATTTCAATAGAAAGGCTTCTGGGCCCTACTTCTTTAATACAGAATGGATAAAAAATACTTAAGAACAGAGATGAAATATTTTCACAACTGTAGAACCCAGAATCCCTAGGACAACCCAAAACGGCCAGGCCCCACTTAGAGGCAATTAGGAGTAAGAGCTCTTTTCTCTAATTTAACCATAAGCCCGTAAAAGCTGTCACATCAATTCTCTGCTTAATACCTAAAGCAGAGAAAAAAAAAGTATAAAATCCTCCGGGAACTTCCACTGGGTCAGAGCAAAAATCGTGAAAACAGACTTCTGTATACTTTGCTGCCTCACCTTTCTATGCATAATAGCAGGGCGACACAAGGAGATCGGTGAGAACAAGCAGCTGGTCGTCAGTGAATTGCTGTTTGTGTTCTTGCCAGTTATCATGGTGTGTCCTTCGGAAATTGGATAATGTCTTTTTTACAGTCATCTGTAGGATAAGCAACCCACATACATTTCACGTTAAGCTCTCCAGGGTTATGTTCAAGATACCTCTAAGTAACGATCCTTCGGGACTTCAGATCTTAACACTTCACCAAGCGCTACACAATCAATAAACCAATCTTACCTCAAAAAGCCACCAAGATTACTTCTTTAGAACTGGTACAGGCTTCAATTTAGGACAAATGACTAGAACTCATACCACATTGTTAAATCAGTTTCAATATATACTTAATATATACTTAGTCAAAGTGAAAAGAACAAAGTCATTGGTCTTCCAAGTTGTTTAATGTAGGAACACAGGTGTTCAGTAAATAATACCATCACATTTTCCTGTTTAGCCTTTGGTTAGATACTTCCTAAGTATAAAATGCGAGCAAAACAAGTATAAAATTTAAATATCCTGACAACACTGGCAATACACTTTGCTTCCATTGGACTGGGAAGGACAGACGACATGGTAATTTTCTTGCTAATAAAAGTTCTCACATATAGAAAACAGTGGGGTCTATGCAAGATTTGAATAACTACTGATGAACAGACTTGGCTCTGGCACAGGCAGTAGTAGTAACCTTATCGAAGACGACAGCCCAGAGTACATAGAAAATTATTAGTCTAAATGGTTTCTTAGAAAATTATCACTGTTAATATATGTGCAAAGAAACCAGCAAGGGAGAATTTTACCTCGATTGGCTGAGGGTCATTCAGATGTGCACTGAGATTCATAAGGAGCTGGGGCATCCAGGTGGGAACATCGTAAGGACTAGAGAGAACACATGCACCCAGTCCCAGCACCCCAGCGTGGCGTTTCACCAATTCTGCAAAGAAAAAAGCATTTATATGAACAGATATTTACAGGACTCTATTGTACTTGCTATAGTGAGATAAAATTAAGTTTTGGATTATGCTAGTTGTTTCCACTGTGTGAATTTATGCCTTTAAATGACTCTGTATACGCACATGTATCAAAAACATGCTTTTAAGCCTAAACTAAAACATCCTGCATCCTATATTTTATAGGCTCTCTATTCTTTCTTTTTAGTGATACAAGTTAAAGTGCTTTCAAATTCTCAGCACAGAACTAAAAATATTTTGGTACTTAATTATTAAAAACAAAGTGTTCAACTTAAAAAAAACTAGAATTTATTGTATGCTGGTATTTTATTTGGACAGAGGAGACTGGTGGATACAGCCCATGGGGTCACTAAGAGTCAGACACAACTGAGCTTTCACTAACACACACAACTAACACTTTCACTGTTATGTTATTAGAAATTCCCATTAGGTAACTATATGACATAATTAAAACCCTGCTAGACAAAAGAGAACAGACTTGTGTTTGGGGGAGAGGGAGAAGATTGGAACTTGGGGTTAACAATGGGAAACTACTGAACATGGCATAGATAAACACTAGGATCCCCCTGTACAGTGTAGGGGAACTATATTCAATATCCAATGACAAACTATAATGAAAAAGAATATGAAGAAAAAACATATATAACTGAGTGATGGAATTCCAGCTGAGCTATTTCAAATCCTGAAAGACGATGCTATGAAAGTGCTGCACTCAATATGCCAGCAAANGGTACAGACTTGATTTACTCTAATAGCTGTATGCAGCAGTGTACACATTCCTTGGTACATTTCTCAATTTTAGCTTTTATATCCCAGGTCTTGCCTTCTATATATGCAAAGCTTCTCAAAAGCAGCTATTCCTGGTACCTAGCATAGACCCACACACATACAAACATCCAATAAATATTTGTTGAGCAAGCCTGGTTAATTCCCAAAAGGTGCTTTCTACCAGTATTGTTACCTGCAGAAGGAATCGTATCTCCTACAAAACCAGGGTCACGCTTCCTTTTCTTCGGTAGTTTTGTTTTGCAAAGTTGCTCAAAATGAATCTGCATAGGACTGTCCATGGTAAGGAAGTTACACTGTAACAGACCACTTAAGGTGGTAGCAGCCATTTCTCTAACCTGTAGAGATAAGCACTTCCATTAGACTTGAGATCCTAAGCCTGGGGAGGTGGAGAGAGTGGTGTGGGAACTGGGGTGGGGACTTTCCCTGACATTTGTATTCAAACTGTGTAAATGCTCTTTTGCAGTTTCTAAATGGAGAATCCATCAGGCTCTTAAAGAGTCCTGGCCTCAAAACAGATGAGTCACTAACACTAGGCTTATAGAAAATAAACACTTACCCATGCTATAAAACATTAATTTTCTGTACATTCTTTTCCCACTGACTGAGCTTTTCTTATCTGGAGTTTAACTGTAAAAGCAGTGCCACAGAGTGACATTAAAATAAAACTTTCCTGAACTCTACATCCCTTAAAACAATTGCCGTTGTTATTTTCATTGGTAATAAAGACACAGGATAATTTCTATAACTGTCACACACAATAGAGATTTATATCTGTTTTAATTCTTACAAACTTCATAGGCTGTTTTAAGACTATAAATACAGTCTATAGAAATACTAATAGTTTTTTTCAAATTGAAATGGGAACTCAAGTTTTGGGAAGACAAAAAAAAGCAGTAAAATGTTTATACACATCACAATAGTTTCTCCTAAACAGTCATAAGGAAAGGCAGTAATAATTTGAAAAAATGGTTTGCCACTTACTGCTTCAAAATATTTTTTCTTCAATTTTTCAGTGTGACAGTTTGGGGGTACTTAACATATTCTTTGCTATTTTCATTATAATATTATATGAAATACATTATAAAATGTTTTATTACTTCATACTTGGTTGCATACAGTAACAGCTAAGTTTAAACCTACTACATGGAGTAAAATACAAAAATAATGTATAAAAGTGTTCTAAAACAAGATCCAGAACACAGTCCATT
Organism: Neotragus pygmaeus; assembly: GCA_006410875.1. Classification (NCBI taxonomy): domain Eukaryota; kingdom Metazoa; phylum Chordata; class Mammalia; order Artiodactyla; family Bovidae; genus Neotragus; species Neotragus pygmaeus. The sequence goes on from SJYV01050219.1 coordinate 1,191,387, forward strand.
TTGCTATAATATCTAAAGGTAGGAAACACTGTCCTTGAAGATGTCCACCTTATTATGTCTATTCTTCAATGAAAAAAAAAACCCTCTAAAACAATTTACAGAGAGCTGCAAATATTTTAACTGGAGCTTGTCAGAGTTACAGCTACAGTGTGAGTACTCGGTAACTAGACACATCTGCTCTGAAGGACACAAGCAAGCTGGAATGCAAAAAATAGGTTTCCAGTCCCAGTTTCCTCTAGATACAAATGTATTTTCAGTGCTCTCAAATAAAATCTATATAATCACTGGGAGTGCTCCACTACATGGAAAACTCATAAAGTCCACAAAATAAAATAAACAAAAATTTCACAAAATTTTCCATTACTTTTTCTTAACCTAAAGCCAATTTAGAAAGTTACGTCTTATTCCATAATTATCACATCATGCTTTTCTTGCATTAGGCTCATGTGAACTAACTGGTCTTTTTGTACAAATATTAATGCTTCCTTAGCAAAAGCTGACTTCAATTTCTCTATCAAGGAAAATAAACAGGGATAACAATCTTTTCTTAAATCTACTGAACAATAGCACCTATGTGTAGATTTTCATTCTCTTGAAACTGCTCTCATACACATTCCTATTAGCCCTTTAAAAATTAGTAAAATAAGCAGCATGTTATCATTTGTAATTTCATAGATAAGAAGACTTTGGTTCATCAACGTCATCTGCCCAACTGCAAAGAGAACCCAGAACAAGAATGTGTCCAATGTTTGTTCACATATGGGGTATCAAAACTAATTACACAGGGCTATGTTAAAATTAAAGTTACTTTACATATTAGTATGTAAATACTCTTTTAGAGGCACCAAAATGCTTTCTTTAAATTTATTAAAATTTCAGTTTGCTATAACTTAAATTTTACCTCTAGCTGTTCATCCTCCAAAAGACTTATAACTAGCCACCTGATGTCTTTAACTGCATCTTCATTGTTTAAGAAAATAAAGAGGTTATAAAACACCATGGTCTGGAGGTAGGTCAGTACTGTGTATCTAGCATGCCAAGAACTGCTTCTTGCTGTCTGTGAATGAGAAATTAGAAGAAATGACAAGAACATGAGATGACAGTGGCATTATACACAAATAATAGAAATTTCCAAAGTAGAGCCAGAGCAAGCTCATCTTATATTTCCTTCTAAACAAAAGGGCACACAAGCTGTTTCAGGTAAAGTTATGTATTCTGAATGTATGAATGAGAGTAAAAGGAAAGGAACACATGTGTAAAATTCAATTTTAGAAGAGTTTTTTATAATTAATGACTTAACTCCTCCAAGGGTTGCTTATTGTTGTATTTTACTTTTGATAGTAGTAGGTAGGGTAGTTAAAGCAAACAAAATGGAGAACTACTATAGTCTGCTGCATAAAAAAATACCAAAAAATATCTTTCAGTGGTAATCAAACTTAAACATCTGAAAACTGAGGGAAAGTGTCCATTTTTTATATTAGATAACACACATATAATTGGGTAAAGCTGAGCACAGAGTACACTAAAAATGCAGCCATAGGACTTCCGGGGTGGTCAGGACTCTGAGCTTCTACTGCCGGGGGTGCAGGTTTGATCCCTGGCTGGGGAACTGAGATCCCACAGATCCCACATGATATAGTGTGGCAAAAGATAATAATAATAATAATAATGCAGCCAAAAATAGACACTCACTTAGGTCTTTTTACCACAGATCAGAAAATAGAAGGGAATAAAAAAATAAAGGGGAAATGGTAAAAGAGAATGCTCACCCCCACCCCCATAAGCACTTTGTATCCAAGGTGTTCCAAGAATTAGCTCTTTACATATACAGAAAACATGGGGGTTGAGTGACCTGCCCAAAGTCACAGAAGTTGGTGGCAAAGCCATGCACAGATTCTAAATCTGTTTCTTTGGCCGACATATGTCTTCTCTCATGCCAAAAGAAGATTCACAATGAATGCAAATAGCAGGTATTTTGTGTATCACAGGTGACTTTGTGAAATTCTTAGAATGGTAAACCAAAATTCTAACCAAAGATATAAGTTTCTGATATACACTCTTACTTGATTTAGCACCTGAAGTACCAAAGGCACTTGATGAGGGTAAAGCAACCCCTGAGACATCAGTAATAAACATAACTTTGCATCTCTTTTCAGTTCATCATAGCTATTGTCATTTTCCACTGGGGCTATCTAGAGAACAACAAGAACAAAACAAAACAAAGACAAAAATTGAAAAACAGCCAGTAAATACAAAGGCATCCTTACATGAAAGAAACCACATTTTTAACAACTTCTACAGAAAAAAAACAAACATATACAAAGCTAAAGAACAGTTTAATGAATTCCTACGAACCAAGCAATTCTTCAACAATGATAAATTCAGGCTAATCCTTTCATTTTTTGTTCCTCTATTTTCCCCCTCCCTCAATTATTTGAAACAACTACCATACATATTTCATCCATAAATATTTTATTTTTATCACTGAAAGACAAAGTCTCTTATTTAAAAAACATGTCATGACATTATACATAAAAACTCATTACAGCTAAAATATGTTCAGTAGTGCTCAAACTTCTCCAAGTATTTCATACACGTTATCACAATTACTTTGGGGGAATCTGGTTCAACATAATAGCCATACAACACTGCATTTGGAATGTCTCAATATTTAAGAAGAATCTATAAATTTCTCCTACCCGCTTTCAAAATTCCTTTCTTTTAAAACAAGGGGGATGGGGCAGGTCCTTTGTTTTTACAGTCTCCCTTATTATGGCCTCCCTTTCCTGACTATATTCCTTTGTGGCATCCACTGGCTCTAGCTTGTCCTGTACAGTAGCCATTAGATCTAGAGGTCTGAATTTATTGAAGTCTGACTGGGCACAATAGAAGTATTAATGGTATTGTGTATTTCCTTCACTTACATCTAGTTTTCTCTTTTTGCAATGAACTACTATAAAAACATAAGTTTCCAGAATAGTGACACTCATTCCTTCTTCGTTGTTGCCTAGAATGCTTTATGGGCTTCCCTGGTGACTAGTGGTAAAGAATCCACCTGTGGATGCAGGAGACATGCATTCAATCCCTGGATCAGGGAGATCCCCTGGAGAAGGAAACGGCTACCCACTCCAAGATTCTTGGCTGGGAAATTCCATGGTCAGAGGAGCCTGACAGGCTACAGTCCATAGGGTTGCAAAAGAATTGGACATGACTTAGCAATTCAACAACAGAGGAATGTTTTATACAAAAACCTCCTCTTTCTTATACAGAATGATTTCCCTAACCTCCAGATGTGAAAAATGAAACAATTTTTTAAAGTATCATTAAGAACCAATGAATTTCAACAAATGTGATGGTTGTAACCCACTGTGGTTACTCTTCTTTATAGTGCTCAAACTGGCTCCATCCAAGCCCTTTAACAACTATAGCATAGCATCTTGCTATGACAAGATGACCTAGGTTTATTCTGTACATTCCTCGGTTCACACCATATTTTTTAAAGAGAAAGAGATCAGGTATTAGCACACTGTTTCTTCTGAGTATCTGAATCTTGAAGAGAAAGATGCAAGGTGACAGCACTCTGAAGAGACTATTGGATGCTGTTACCCAGGTCTTCAGAGCTGCTGTGGTTCCCATTCCGTCCTTAAGCTGTTACTTCCATTCGGTGAACTATGCAGGTATCTCGTGAGTAATTGAGCTAATTGACTACTTTTGTTGGCATGGTCACTATAATGCTTACAACCAAAATACAAAATAAGAATACAATGGTATTAAAAAAAAGGACGATCCTAATCTTTCTTCTGCCTTGTTATCATACAAATTTATTAGTTTTAGTGTATCACAGATCAGACTCAACTGCCATTAAACTGTGCTAACCTGTAGAAAGTGCTGCTCCTTTAGATGGAAACACGTCCCCTCTCTTGCCCTGACCAATAGCATTTGAGCTCTTGATTGTTCCAAGTTAAAGTTTGGTTAAAGACTTGTAACAGACATTTTACACTGTGCTCTCTAGGTCACAGGCATTATCTTATTTCCACCTCGTGAGGGATACTCCTATTATTCCACACGACATAGAAGAAGACAAGCTTAGATGCTCAGTAGCTTGTCTAAGATCACCAAAAAAAGCACCTGTCACAGAAAGGATTTTTAACTAGATCTCTATTCAAAGCCTGTGCTCTGTTAGTTATTCTTGGTTAAAAATCCTCTTCTCTCATTCTAAAGCAAAATGGAGAATCTTAAAGTAGAATACCCAAATAACTGAAACTTGCACCTTGTATTTCCAAGGGTTATTTTGGGGAAGGGGGATGAAAAACTGCTTTTCATGGGACAAGAAAAACAATAGTTCCTTTAGATTCAAATAAATACTTCAAATATGTCCAAAACAGAACTATTGATCTCATCTCCACCATTTCTGTGCTCCTCCTACAATTTAGTCAACTGTATAGTCCTCTCTTTATCTTTACTTTGTACATCTCATCTGTCTACACAATAATGCTGTTCATCTGTGCTGTGATACCTGCANAAGCCTTTGACTGTGTGGATCACAATAAACTGTGGAAAATTCTGAAAGAGATGAGAATACCAGACCACATGACCTGCCTCTTGAGAAGCCTGTATGCAGGTCAGGAAGCAGCAGTTAGAACTGGACATGGAACAACAGACTGGTTCCAAATAGGAAAAGGAGTATGTCAAGGCTGTATATTGTCACCCTGCTTATTTAACTTGTATGCAGAGTACATCATGAGACATGCTGGGCTGGAGGAAACACAAGCTGGAATCAAGCTTGCCGGGAGAAATATCAATCACCTCAGATATGCAGATGACACCACCCTTATGGCAGAAAGTGAAGAAGAACTAAAGAGCCTCTTGATGAAAGTGAAGAGGACAGTGAAACAGCTGGCTTAAAGCTCAACATTCAGAAAACTAAGATCATAGCATCCAGTCCCTTCACTCCATGGCAAACAGATGGAGAAACAGTGGAAACAGTGGCTGACTTTATTTTTTTGGGCTCCAAAATCACTGCAGATGGTGATTGCAGCCATGAAATTAAAGGATGCTTACTCCTTGGAAGGAAAGTTATGACCAACCTAGACAGCATATTAAAAAGCAGAGATATTACTTTGTCAACAAACATCCGTCTAGTCAAGGCTATGGTTTTTCCAGTGGTCATATATGATGTGAGGGTTTCATTATAAAGAAAGCTGAGCACCAAAGAACTGATGCTTTTGAACTGTGGTGTTGGAGAAGACTCTTGAGAGTCCCTTGGACTGCAAGGAGATCCAACCAGTCCATCCTAAAGGAGATCAGTCCTGGGTGTTTATTGGAAGGACTGATGTTGAAGTTGAAGCTCCAATACTTTGGCCACCTGATGAAGAGGTGACTCATTTGAAAAGACCCTGATGCTGGAAAAGATTGACGGCAGGAGGAGAAGGGGACGACAGAGGATGAGATAGTTAGATGGCATCACCAACTCAATGGACATGGGTATAGGTGGACTCCAGGAGTTGGTGATGGACAGCGAGGCTTGGCGTGCTACGGTTCATGGGGTCACAAAGAGTCGGAAATGACTGAGCAACTGAACTGATCACCTAATGATTTTCCTGTGATGATTTTTTTTTAGAGATGTACACAAATCATACAGCCTGAAAACTTATCAACCATCCTTTTGAAGGTCAAAAGGTGATGCAGCTTTAATTTCAGACATAAACTTACCTTGAAGAACAAAGGCAGAAGCTGAAGTTGTTCTGCGACTGCTGTAGAGAATGATCTTCCTGCACTTGCCATCAGCCATTTCAAAACTTATGGAAAGAAAAACAAAGAGTCAGTCTTCACTACTGAGTTAAGAGACTACATAAGGTAGAATGATTCTATGATAGAGTGCAACCCAGACAACCACTCTGAGAGCTCTTCAATGTAAAAAAAGAGATTATCTGTGTTACTTCACAGATTTGATCAGCAGTGTGACAGGATCCTTAACAAAGGTTATCAACCAATCCAGGGAACTGAAATCACTTTCAAAAGAATCAATCAGCTAACTATTGATAACTATTTATCTACAAACAACCACATGAAGTACAAATGAAAACCAGCCTTCAAACATCCTAACATAGCAAAAATGATAATGAAATCAGTTGTTTACATTCATAGTATAAGATCTACAACTCAAAAACAACAAAACAATCTAATTCGGAACTGGGCCAAGAACTTGACATTTCTCCAAAGAAGAAACAAAAATGGAAATGAAAAGAAACAAAAATGAAAAATGAGGGAAATGCAAATCAAAACAAGATACCTTCTTCACACCTACTAAGAGAGCTACTGTCCTAAAAACAAAACAAATGTTGGCCAAAATGTGGAAAAGTTGAACTCTTTCTACACTGCTGGTTGGAATATAAAATGGTGAGGCCACTGTGGAAAATACCTTGGTGGCTCCTCAAAAAATTAAACATAGAATTACCCTATGGTATAGCAATTCTGCTTTCAATACCCAAAAGACTTGAAAGCAGAGACTCAAATGTAACTTTACATTAACATTCATAGAAATACTATTCATAATAGCCAAAAGGCATAAACAACCTAAAAGACTATGAAGAGAAAAACACTGAAAACATTACACAAAGTGAAAAAGCCAGACATAAAAGGTTCAGAAATATTTTATGATTCTCCTTACGTGAGATCCCTAGAATAGGCATATTACAGAGACAGAGAGTAGACTGAAGGTTATCAGAGCCTGAGGGAGGGGAGAATGAGGAGCTATTTTTTAACGGGTACAGAGCTTCAGTTTTGTAAGATGAAAAGAGTACAAAGATGGGTGAAAGTGATGGCTGTCCAATAATGTTAAGTATTTGATGCCACTCAACTGTAAATTTTATATTATGTACATTTTGGCATAATTTAAAAAAAGAGAAAAAAGTCAACAGGATAATCTAAAGTATCTGTTTTTAAAGGGAGTTTCTACTAATTTGAGCCACTCACTAGTTTTTAAGAGTTTAATGCCCTGGGTTCGTTCATCTTCTTCACCAATTCCATTTTCTTCCATAACGTGGTTCTGAATTTCTTCATCTACATCCATGAGGGGTTTCAACTTCTCTAGAATTCGAGCAGTAAACTCAGGGACACGAGGTGATGCTGTTGGTGCAGTGTTTGGCAAAGAAACATCTATCATGAATATATAGGTCAGCACACTGTAAAATAAAATACGTATAGTAAGAATAGATCCCACATTATGGATAAAACTAAGGTTCAAAAGTATGACCCAACCAAAGTAAATTTGCCCAGGACAATTCCTGGAGAGGGACTTGTGCCTGCAACTTGCGCCTGTGCCTACAACTCTGAGGTATTAAAACCTGCAGTGTGGCAACCACACCCCACTTGCTTGTGAGCACAATACCACTCTATTTTACATTCAGAAAGTGCAAGTGTAGTTGCTCAGTCAAGCTGGACTCTTTGGGACCCCAAGGACTGTAGCCTACAGGCTCCTCTGTCCGTGGAATTCTCCAACCAAGAATACTGAAGTGGATTACCATTCCCTTCTCCAGGGGATCGTTCCAACCCAGGAATCGAACTATGGATTCCTTCCATTCAGTGACTCTCATCTAACGTACCACAACACAATATAAAATAAAATCTGAGGAAAAGTATATCACAAAACTCAACAGTAACATAAACCGTATGTATTAGACATCAAAATTTAATAAAAAGAACTCAAGAGGTATACCATACCACAGGGAAAATAATACCCACCTCCCTATTCTTTCCCTGACATTTTTGTAAACCTGGGTGAGTTTGGGCTCCAAATACTTCAGTAGTCTATGCAATAACTCTGGCACTCTCCACTCTTGCTGGGCAAGGCCGCCTTGGAGGACATAGAGTCGACTAAAACACAAAACAAATGAGAGATGGGTTAGTGCCCCTCTCCATCTTTATCTGTCCCCCACTCCCCAACTCTGTGGCATGTGGGATTTTAGTTCCCCAGCCAGGGTTCAAACCCAGGCCCCTTCAGTGGAAATGCAGGGTCTTAACACTCAAACACAAGGGAAGTTCTGCCTTTACATGTTGACAGTCTGTATTCTACCTAAAATTGTTTCATTTTCAAGCTGACAGTTTAGAACAGCATCTTTAGGAAGACTTTATTATTTTTTTCTACATCATTTTCTCTGTATCCCATTTCATCTCCACTACTATACAGACAAAAGAAAGACTTTAGAATACTCACTGAAAAAATTTAAAAAAAAAGAATATTCACTGAGTTAATCTCTAAGCATTAGAAGTTTCCTTACTAATATTAATAATAAATGATTTTTCTTATCAACAGGATTATCTAGATTTCCTTCTACTGTTCAGTAATTTGTTTTACAAATCCTTATGCCCAAGTATATTTTTCCTTAAAACGATTACTATCTTCTTTCCTAATAGGAAGGCGTAAAAAATTAGATCATGTGATAAGGAAGTCAGTAATAACACAACGGTACAAAAAACCAGTCCTGATAGAAAAGATGTTAACAGTAGAGTAGGCCGGACCTACTTTAGGTTTGAACTGCTCAGGTTGCCTTCATTTCTCCTACTTGTTCTCAAGTGAGAAATAACTCTACTTAGCATCATAGGTTGTATGTAAATAGACTATGGTCATCTCCCAGAAGAACGGGGTTACGATATGCAGCTGTTAGAGGTGTAGAGCTTCACTTCCACTTTTACATCAAGAACAAAGATGTTATCTTTTGTTAACCTCCTCAGTTTCCTTCTTATTTACCATGCATCTACAAAGGATCCTCCTTCACCACTCAGTGGTGATTCCAACAGCAGTTCAAAAAGCCAGTGAAGTTTCCGGGGATCTCTGCTTTCCTGTGTTGAAAACATAAACTAGCAATTAAAACAGGGGCCATATAATTCTGCAAATAAATCAGACATCCTTACTTTAGAAATATAACCAAACCTAAGTCTCGAGGAAGAAAATCAAATTAAAACTTATGGGTAAGTCAAATCCAAATGTAGCTGACGTTAGGAAGAGCAACAGTGAGAAAACTCTCAGCTAATCAGACTGTTTTAAATCAAAGCATAACTGCTCTGCACGTTTCTGGTGTCAAAAATGACACCTATAACCTTGTACCATCTGGCTTTTACTATATATAAGTGACACTTCTAGGTATATGATTTGGCTTGTCATTTAATCTAAAAATGCAATTACCATGGCAGAGAAGGTATAATTATCACTTAAGAGTTATCACTCAAGGCTTGTTTAAAAGGCTAAACAGTACCATCTCTCCAGTTATGTAAGAGGACAAAATTTCAGGATCAAGAAACAGGAGATTTTACACATTTTGAGATAGGGTATGAAACAGTTTGAATAGATCATCAGTGAGACACAAAAATGAAGAGGGAAACTTACACAGGATGTTGCTATACAAGTTCCCCAGTCGTTGTAAGTTTCCACTGTAATGTTGGACAATGCTGTTCGAAGTAGAGGACACAGGAGTTCCCACAGCTTCTCCACCTACTCAAATAAAATATAGAAGTTAACGATACTCAGAACACCTTCCTTCAACTATCTGTTCCTGCAAACCCACACATACAAACGCACAAACTGATCTTTCCTTTATTTCATAAAAGACCCAAAGAATCGAAGAAGGTATCATGATACATGAAAACATGGTCAGGTAATACGGCAATTTCCTCCCCACTGCCCCCCGCAAAAAAAAATCAGAAAAGAGGAGACAACTTATATGGTTCCTTATAAAATCTCTCCTACAGTTGAGAAGTTATCTATTCAAATGTCTGAATAACACAGTATATTGAGCTAAAACAAAACCTCAATCATCTCTGTCTTTTACATGCTTACAGTCACAGGATTGAATCCTAATACAGGAACCAATGACATTTCAATACAGTTTAGTATTACCTGAAAGTATCATCTTTATATTTCAAGTTTTGGATTATTATAAATAGCATTTAAAAACGTGTTCCAGTTACACAGCCAGTGAATATATGGGTCTAAACACTGAACTGCTTCTCATAGTTTAGGGAGAGCACAAATCTCCTTGACAAAATGCAGATTCTGATTCATTAGATCAGGATGGGTCTTGAAATCCTTCTTTTCTAATAAACTCCCAAGTGATGCTCAAGCTACAGGTCCATGGACCCTACTTTAGTCAAAAGGACCTATGTTAAGACAAATGGGAAGAGATGGTTTGGGATAAAATTTCCAGTTTAGCATTAGACGCTGAATAAAAACAAGCTATATTCTAAACAACTAAAAAGGAAAGGAGCTGTATTCTGGGATTGAGGTAACTCAAAAATGACAGAGAAAGGATGACAAGGCTACATATTAAAATGTTTACATAAAACTGTTTCATGATATGCCAGGAAAATGGCAATGTTACAAACTAACCAATTCTTTTAATACATAATTTAAGTAACTATAAAGTAACATATTAATATATTAAAAAGTGTTCATAATTCTCCTATGTGTAATTAAGTATGAAGGTTTTCAGGCATTCTGAACATTTTACCACATTATTTTCAGTCTAGTACATTTTACTAAGAAAGAAACTAACCTTGAGGTGGATATGTAAAACTTAATCTTACAATTCAAAAGAGGGATACTCAAAACAAGGCTGTCAAATTCAAAACCATCTACAAGACCAAATGAGTAAAGTAGCACAGAGGCTAAGAGAAAAGATTTAAGGAGAAGCTAGAAAGTGCCTCATGAAGGGAGAAGCTCATGCACAGCCCCAGCCAACGGATACAGTGCAGCAACATGGGAACAGGATTCCAGGAGCTTCCTATTTTTCAAAAGAAATTAAAGTTCTTTTTGCATGACATACCTGGATGGAAAATAATTCGAATTTTTAAAAATATTCAGTGCCACCTACAGAACATGACTTTGTGACCTATACTCTAAAGCAATAGAGAGTCAAAAGTGAAAGTCGCTCAGTCGTGTCTGACTCTTTGCGACCACTTGGACTATACAGTCCATGGAATTCTCCAGGCCAGAATACTGGAATGGGTAACCGTTCCCTTCTCCAGGGGATCTTCCCAACCGAGGGATCAAACCCAGGTCTCCCGCATTGCAGGCAGATTCTTTACGACCCGAGCTATCAGGGAAGAAAAGCAATATGGAGTCAAACACTCTTTTAGGTGCTAATATTTTTTTTTTAAAGATGTGTGTCTCCTCAGTGCAGCAGTGAAAATGTTTTGATAAACACATAATCTGCTGTCCATTTTGGAGGGCACGGGCACTTCAGGTTGACCCCATGGAGATGAGATAAGCACACAGGACTGCTGGCCCGCCCCACGGATGTTCCCACTACCACCCCCATCAGACACCTGCCGCCTCCCTCCCTCAGGAGGACCGGTGGCCCCAAGGTGGCGCTTGAACATGGGCAGAGAGGCAGGGGCTGAGGGGACTGATCCAGGAGTTAATATCCAATGTATTGGGAACTGCTACACAAATGGACAATGCAACTCTAAGAAATGTGCTCTACAAATTACATCACCTTTTCAAATGTCCAATGCTTAGAGCCTCTGATTAAGCCAGCTATAATTTCTGCAACACATCGCTGGGTGCTCTCATGTGAATCTGCAACCAAACGTTCTAAATGGGGCTTCAGAACTGGCAGGAAGGCATCATCAAAATTTCTGAATATACCCTATGCAAATAGAGAAAAAGTTCTTTAGTACTCAAATGACTACATCTCCATTATAACATGCTCAGATCTGTTTACTATATTACTACTGTGCTTAAAATAATCCATGTTCTCACCTTAGAACTGAACTATTTTAACAATGTCTGTAAGTTAAAATGATAAAACCACTTGTCATTTGCCATATCACATTAAAATATAATCAATGAAATAAAACTTAATAATCTTTCTGATCTTACAAATATCACACACATCTCAAGAAAAATCGAACATGAAATGCATACAGTCTTGTGGGTTTTGGTATTTTATCTCTACTGCTAATTACAAATACTAGAGATAAACACTTAAAAGCCTGTTTTTTTGAGTCCTAAACCTTAAACCAAGATGAATATGACAGGCATTACTTCGAAAGTAATTTTAAATAAAGGTAACAGATGACTAAACTCAAACTTTGATCAAATACTTTAGAACTCACAAACCTACAAACTGACAATCACTAAGCTTTATGAAAAGGGTATATAAATAACAGTTACCTTAAAGAGGCAAAAACGTCGAGGATTAAATTTATCTTTTCCTTTTCTGTCTTCTAAAGATAGAAAGGTAATTAACTGTTCAACAAATTTAGGATCAGAAAAATGATCAAATATAATCTGTTCTGCCTATAAAATTGAAAAAAAATACCATTCAGGGATTAAAATTTATTCAAAATTATTTCCATATTTATAAACTACCATAAGTTAAAAGTAAACTTTGTTCAGAATTAGAAAACAGAAGCTACAGCATAAACCTAACTGAGGAAAATATAAATTTAAAATAGTTCGAAATGATAAAGAAGTTCTATGAAGACTGAGAGGTTCCAACTTAAATCTATAAATAACTATTTACTGATTATCCACCATTTATATGCAATAAAAAANAAACAGAAGCTACAGCATAAACCTAACTGAGGAAAATATAAATTTAAAATAGTTCAAAATGATAAAGAAGTTCTATGAAGACTGAGAGGTTCCAACTTAAATCTATAAATAACTATTTACTGATTATCCACCATTTATATGCAATAAAAAACTAAAAGTCAGTACCTAAGTGAGTGCTAATTAGGCAGTAACTTGAGAGTGACTTAGAGACATAAGACTTGTGTCAGCTGGTCCTAAGAGAAGGGAGGAGGGTTGGGGCAAGGGGAGAAAGGGAGTATACATTTGCCAGCACTTACTGTACTACACTGCAGGACACAAATTTGGGGGAGAAAAACATGAACTAAGTTCTAATAAATCAATAGCCAAAAGCAAGACGAATGTGAACCAGGTGTGTTCACAAATGGTGAAATTAGATGCTTACCTCTGTCAAATCCTCCCTGCTTCTGCCAAGTTTAGGTTGCTCTTCCACACCAGCATAAACCACCATATTCCTACACAGTAAAAGTTTGTATTGGTAACACACATAGATAGAAAACAACATTAGAGCTTCATGGATAAAAAGCATGAGATGTCCATCAGCAGACGAATGGATAAGAAAGTTGTGGTACATATATACAATGGAATATTACTTAGCCATTAAAAAGAATACATTTGAATCAGTTCTAATGAGGTGGATGAATTGGCGCCTATTATACAGAGTGAAGCCAGAAAAAAAAAACGATACAGAATACTAACACATATATATGAAATTTAGAAAGATGGTAACAATGACCCTATATGCAAGACAGCAAAAGAGACACAGATGTATAGAACAGTCTTTTGGACTCTGTGGGAGAGGGCGAGGATGGGATGATTTGAGAGAACAGCACTGAAACATGTATATTATCATATGTGAAACAGATCACCAGTCCAGGTTCGATGCATGACATAGGGTGCTCAGGGCTGGTGCAATGGGATGACCCTGAGGGATGGGATGCGGAGGGAGGTGGGAGTGGGGTTCAGGATGGAGAACAGATGTCCACCCATGGCTGATTCATGTCAATGTATGGCAAAAACCACTACAGTATTGTAAAGTAATTAGCTTCCAGTTAAAATAAATAAATTAAAAAATAAATCAAATACAAAAAAAAAAATCTATCAGGTCACGCATTCTAATGGCATAGATTACTAGGGTCAATAAAAGATAAAGAAGTATTTCTTGGGGCTGGTTTAGACAGGTGTAGTATTTTTTTTTAATAGGCAGGAATATAATTCAGAGCAACTATTAACGAACTCCTTAGAAGTGTAATGGTAGAACTAAGAAAGTCTAAGGGTTTCAGAAGAAAGACAAGAATAGAGGCAGGATGAGGCACAGCAACGACTGGCAAGAACAAAGAAAAGAAGAAGAGCGGAAGAGCTAGAGATTGTGTATCTTTGGTGACAGAGTGCCTATGCTTCAACTGCCTCAGAACGTCCACAGAAATTCAGATGACAAAACAATTTTTATTGAAGATAAGCTATTCGGTAATAAGGTGTGTGGCAAGCTGCAACTTACTGTGGCCAGGTGTAGTATCCCCAGTGAGTTTTTTCCACAAAGCAACTTGACTCCCATTCTTTTTTAGTTCTTGGTATGCTTTTGCTATCATAATGCAACCAGTGGTTATCAGGCCTATCACCAGCAACAATCTGGGTGGGTTTAGGATATCCACCTAAGGAAAAGACAATTACACTTGATGAACTTCAAACTATCTGTGCAATAATTATTCTCAGCAACCAATCCATAGTGCCAGTGTGACTTTATCTTCATAACAAGATTCTATGAAAATTCACTCAAGCAAAAAACCACATACAAATGAAGCATTTCAAATCAGAAGAGGAAAAATGGGCTTATCATCTACTAAATGGTGCTGGAATAGTTATCTGAGGGAGAAAAGAAAAAAAAAAAATTCAAGCTTGATCCATACTTCATTCCTTTTACCAAAATTTAAATAATTAATTTTGTTAGGTTTGATTAATTCAATTAGGTTTGAATTAATTACAAAGCTCAAATAATTCCCATGTAATCTTCAGCCAGATGCCTTCAATTTTTACATTTCACCATGTGTACACTTTCACATTCTCTCTCTCTGTTCCAAAATAAAGATGGTGGCACACAGCTAAACTCCCCTCCTAAAATGGGGTAAGGAGGAAAACTGAAGATAGCTGTTTGAATATCTCAGGAGTTACCAGATTTTTAAAAAAATTGATAGTCAAATGATAAATTTGGTTAGGATTTGGCATGCTCACTGCCAAGGGCCTGGGTTCAATTACTGGTAGCAGAACTAAGATCCCACAACTAAGTATGAGGTGCAGCCTCAAAAACATATTTCTCCTTCCAAAATCAAATTAACTTTGCCCCTAAACATTTATTGATGAATTAACGGTAATTGTATTTAAGTCTTTGAAATACTGCTTGAGAAATAACTAGTGCAACTGCTTAACTGGTAAGACAAATAAGAAGTAGATAATATGTATCCAGAGTGTGCAAAAGGTACACATTTTATGTATTATAAAGACATAAAGAGCCATCTGATTTATAAACATTGTCATCACTAGGTTTTACTAGGTCAACTGTTTTCCCTTTATATTATTTCATACTTAGAAATATGCAAATGACACCACCCTTATGGCAGAAAGTGAAAGGAACTAAAAAGCCTCTTGATGAAAGTGAAAGAGGAAAGCGAAAAAGTTGGCTTAAAGCTCAACATTCAGAAAACAAAGATCATGGTATCCGGTCCCATCACTTCATGGGAAATAGATGGGGAAACAGTGGAAACAGTGGCAGACTTTATATTTTGGGGCTTCAAAATCACTGCAGATGGTGACTGCAGCCATGAAATTAGAAGACGCTTAGTCCTTGGAAGAAAAGTTAAGACCAACCTAGATAGTACATTCAAAAGCAGAGACATTACTTTGCCGACTAAGGTC